>JANZXP010000195.1:5790300-5805254 GCA_027576715.1 Erythroxylum flavicans | reverse complement strand
AACCTTGAGGTCTTGGGTTCGAGTCGTGGACTCACCCTTGACCAAAGAGGACAATACTGAGTAAGGTTGGATGCCGCAGTATGTCCCGCAAACACACGCCGCCGACCTAAGGGCGGGGTGTGGGGTCCAACACATGACTTGGAGCTAGCTGTCATAATTTTTCGTTAAAAATATGGAGACATTACTTATATGGAGTCACCACCAAGGTATCTACAGACCACAAGAGTTTTAAGTATTTGAGGAGCCAAAAAGAGGTAGATCTGAGGCAAAGAAGGTGGTTAGAACTACTGAAGGATTATGACTTGATGATAGACTACGACCCGGGGATAGCTAATATAGTAGCAGATGCACTGAGTAGAAAAGCTACTATAGAACATGTGGAGACAGTATACCTTCCTTTGTTGAAGGAATTAGCCAAACTTAAGGTAATGTTGAGGCAAGCCAAATCTGGTTGTATATTGGCTAATTTTAGAGTAAGGCCAGTGTAGACATTATTAGTTAGTTATGTGATATAAATTGTCACTAGAAATGTCAAAGCGAGCCTACTAAAAATATCAAAGTGCACAGTAACTAAATGCACGTATATTGACATAGATCAGGAAATAGATATTATGCTGCTGGAAAGCATAATTATGCTATGTTTTGTCTAGCTAGTCCTGCTAACACCCGAACATTTGGTTAATATTCGAGGTATACAGGTTTAAGAGTTTGATGGAGCTTTATTACTTGATATTATACCTTGGAAATTCATTGCAAATTTATGTATTTGGCTTCTCTTTTATTCTTTAAACTAACTTTTATTCTGGACTGACTTTATAAGAGTAACTAAACTTGAACATTATTGACTGGTTCCTTGGGAACCCTTTCTACGCATTCCATCTTTTTGTTCTAAAGAAAACTAATTGTCCATCATGGTATATTACCTTTTATGTGCAGGAAAATAGCTAGTTCCTACAGGGAGCTAGAGGCTCAGAAGAACAGAGCAAACCAGCTCGAGAAATTGTATATGGATATGGCAATGCACAAGGAATTGTAGGTTCTAATCTTTTAACTTGACCATGTTTTCTCTATCAATTGAATTATAAATGGAAACTTAATCGTGGAATTATATTTGGCAAGCAGAAAAATGGTCGAAAGAGAAAACTATGGGAGGATGAAATTGTCCAACCGACTTCTTGGCTTGTATACAAATGGCGGACAAAACGAAAGAGGTAAAGGCAATCCCGAAATAAGTCATCTCACACGTGATACATAGTTATTGCAATTTATCTGGAGCACAGAAAGTGATGTCCTGTTTGGATGAACTTCGTGTGGTATTCTATTGTAAACATTTGTATTCAAATATTTTTATGCTTACTAAAGGAAGATTTCTCTTGATTTACGACATGATTGAGGACTTTGGTTTAATCTTATTACTGTGCTACTGGCAAAATTGAGATCTCTTGTACATTCCAGACTAAGTGACCATTTTTTATATGTGTGTGGGTGCTGATCATTTAAGACTTAAGAGCCTTTTTCATTCATAAGGTGTAGTGACGAGATGCAAGCCTTGAAAAAATCAGGACTCAGATTATGACCATTTCATAAATGTGTTTTTGATTTTTGATTTGTTTTAGGAACTCTTTTCTTTCAGTTTTCTATAATTTTCCATAACAAGAAGAATTCATTGTTTAATCAAATCCCCTTGGCCCTGATGTTAAATTCTTCAGCAAAAACCAATGTTCAGTTCTAGACTATCAGTAGATGCCTTTATGGTTCATGAACAAAATTGAAACAAGTGGAAAACGGTTGTCATTCATTTTTCTTTTTCCATTACCTTTAATGAGCAAAATGCGTCCTCATGGTGCAAAGGCTAAATAGAATAGACATACCAAAGAAAACAAGTTTATTGCCTAAAAGATATCTTTTAGTTTATAAAAACAGTAGTATAAATAATGTAGGTCTATCTCAAATTTCGGAAAATAATGAAACCCTGGCCTTTTAAGTTTGGTCACATAGACCACTTTATACGCACCTTGGAGATGGAGGATCATTTTCATCATTTCAGGAACTTGGTATAGACCACTTTATACGCACCTTGGAGATGGAGGATCATTTTAATCATTTCAGGAACTTGGTAACTATATGTTCTACAATTGCCATGCTTGAAATCAAACCAGGTGATTCGATTCCGAAAAGGTTCACAAGACTAGGCACACCATGAGTATCTTCTCCCTGCACAACAAGTTGCATAGATCCAGCCACTATCATTGTCTAATGAAATCATAGCCAAACTAAAGACTCGAGTTTGCAGTTGAGATGTCCGGAGGATCAGAACTCAGTCAGATTACAATGAGAAGCTTCAGAAACTGTTTCCCAAATTACAGATATAACTTATAGCGAACAAACTTCTCTATGCTGACTTCTACAGCTTACTTGTAGACATTGTCAATGATCTACAAAAGTATTCATTCATCCCACATATGCAGTATATCAAAAGCAGGCCGATTTCTTGGCAAAGACAATTTTTCTCAAGTTGTGGAAATAATGATACAAGTCCAAATAAGATTCCATCAAAAAATAAATTGATGATAGGAAGAGTAATTCACTAAACTTATATGCATGCTCAAAGTTATATATTTTTTTCACGTGGGACAAACTCTCACTTATATTTCATCAGATTCAACAAAAAGAGAACATCGAACAACGTTGAAAATTTACAAGAAATTTTATATTAAAAATACAAAAAATTATAAAGTGATTATTTGACATTACAATTTGAAATGTTTTTGCATTATATGTTTTCCTAAGTGGCTATGAAAATAAAGAAAAATATCAGATGAATTTAAGTAAATTCAATAAAAATACTGTTTATTTGACATTCCAACTTTCGTTCTCCTTCCAATGGTTATAAGTCTACTAGCTAATGGATGTCTTCCGTTAAAATTTTATTGCACCAGTAAAATGGGAGAAATCAAAACGCAGCTTCATGTCTCAACCTAGAAATAGAATAGGAGTACACCAATGATCAAACAAAGAAAATTTACTCTTTCCCTAAGACTCTTTATTACTGCTTATTACTGTGTGCTTGTGAGCTTGGTTAACATTCAATTAACAGCATTTAATGTTTATAATTTAGTTTCTGCAACCTTTAGCGTCTCTGTGTTGAGCACTAGCTAAGCTACACATGTCACTTTGCTGTATATAATGATAAAGACAAGTTCGTAGTACGACCTCTTTTCTTCTTTGCTTCTCTTCTGTTCTTTTTCTTTTTTTTTATTACATTAGATATCCCAGCTTAGCCGGACTAATCCTAAGCCTCTAAGACCCCAAAAACCCTAGAGGATGTAAATCTGGAACCCCAAGATCCCTCAGGTTCCTATATAGCCTGTACACTTCTGCGCACAAGGAGTCGTCATATACTTGATTGGTCAACTGCTGATTGATCGCTAGCCCTGCTCAGCATCAGGTTCCCAGTAGCCCTCGAGTTCCCTAGTAGCTTCAACTCCCACACTGCCGCTAGAAACGAGGCGTCCGTAATTGATTCGATCAAGGAGCTTTGCCCAGGGGGCTAGAGGATCATCAATAGGACAAATTTACTATTTCTCCTCCTTTGGCGTGACTCGAACTCATGACCTCCTGTAAAGAAGAGCCTTAAGTGAGAAGATTAAGCCATTAGGCCACTCCGCATTGTCTTCTGTTCTTTTTCTTTTCACCAAGTAAAGAGTTCAATGTCTTGATTTCATCTTTTCTCTTATGAATTCTTTTTAATGACAATATTATCTTATCTTTCGATCTATTTCCTACACGAAAAGGATCCAATAGAGAATGTATGGGTATACTACTAGCATAATGTATATACGGACTAAATCGATGTCCCTGGAAATTATAATAGTATATATATATGAACTCAAAAAAGATGCCAGAGAATAGAAGGTTAGAGGAAAAGTAAAAAAGAGAGTTCAGAAAAGATGGATTTCATTCAGCATCAGAATCATCTCAACTTCAAGGTATGTGACTGAATAAGTTCATTTTTAAAGGTTCTGTAAAATAAAGAAATAAGGCAGGAAACGTCCCTAAAGTGGATTTCACTGGGTAGGATTTTATTCATCTTCAAAGATTGTATTAGGCTCAAATTGTTAGTTTATGTCGTACAATCAATCATTTTGGTTGTAGTTTAGTGACAATTATTTAAAGACATTTTTTATCTTGTGCATGTTTAGATGTATATGACAAAGTCCATAGGATAATTGTATATTGCAAATAAAATTATAATGAGATTACAATTATGAGATTCATATTACATTTGTGTATTACCCCTAAAATGTTCATAATCATTGTTCTATTAAGATTGGACATTAATATAACGCAAAAAGACTACAACAATATATTTTTCCTTATGAAGGAAGTAGTCAATCTCATAGACTATAGTATAGAGATACTTAAACAAACGTGTGGGTGTTTGTTAGAAAACAAGTTCACTGAACATACCGATATGAGAAATTTATTTGGAATATTATTTGTATGTGTACTGAATTCTTATTATGATAATTGTATAAGTGATACTTTGAATTGATGTCACCAAAGTTATCTTGTATGAGGATTGTTATATTTTGATACTACTTATAATCTATTTAATCATGGGTTGATCAACCGGTTGTCTTTGGATATAGCATAAACTATATAGAAGTAGTTGTGTGATCAAGATAGGATTTATACCCTAAAGTAATTAGTGAAAATATTTTATTGTTCTCTATTAATATTGATTCAGGAAATCCTTGCTAAAGAGAAATGACACTTTGTAAATAGTTTGCAAATGTCATTAATTGAATCGGTGACTAATAACAAAAAACTAATATGATTGAATTTTAAAAATGTAGATATTAATTCCATGCTCTGTCTAATCAGAACATTATATGATGAAATGATTGAATTATTCCAAAAAATTATGCACGGAAAGGTTAGTCAAAACTACTTTGACATTTCTAAATATTTAGGTGGTCATAATGCGTTGTGAGACGTCAATCTTAATCTATAATTATAAATTGTTTAATTGGAGAATTAAAGATAAATTAAAAGGAGTTTTAATTTTTCTAATTCTAATTATCAATTATAATTATAATTTATAACTATTGCCAATGTATTTGAGAACCTAATTGATCTCAGATAAAGAATGAGTTGAAGAGAGCAAAGTTATATTTAATTAAATTGGACTTGATTGTAAAGTTTGAGAAACTTTATGATTAAATATGAGACATTTAATAAATAAAGATCAATATGAGATATTAGATCTAGTTTAGACATAATTGGTATTTAAATAAAATTATTTATAATTCTAATTAAAATGTAATTAAAATTAGAATTTAATTTCAATTAAATTACTAAAACGTCCAAAGCTTATTATAAATAGGTTAAGCTCTATAGTGCTAGTACTTTTTACTTAACCCTCTTTGTAAAAGTTACGAAGTTCTCTCAATGCACTCTGTGGATACTATTAGAGGACGGACATTTGTACGACTATGGTGGTTAAGACGAATCGGTTTCGGAAAGGGCTTGAGGGATACAACAAAATAAGGATCAAGCTTCAGAATAATGTACAAATTAAGTTTCCATTTTATTATAATTTGTGTTAATTATTTTATAGATTAAAGAGATCTTAGTTTTCGAAAAATCAAAGTTTACAAAAAAATTTCGTAATTATTTCTCTACAATCGGAATCGGATCTCAACACTATTTCTCAACACAAAAATCCCTCACAGCTTAGCAAAGTCATATAAATAAGTATGAGATTAAAAATTGAAATCTCAGTGCAATCCAAAATTATTGAATTAAATTTAGTTTGATTGAAATCCAGTTTTTTTTTGCATATTTGAAACTAATTGAGTTTAATTTAACAAATAAATTTTAGACTTGACTAATAGTAAAATTTAAATTAGGATAAATAAAAGTTAAATAAATCAAAGTATATTTGATAAAATTTAAGTTAGAGATTCATTTTTCTTATACTAGTAAATTAATTTTAATTTAATTCATTATCATCCTTAATTATTATTATTCATATAAACACTATGATCGGTAAATAATAGTAGCACTATGTATGTCAAATAAATTTACAAAAGCTAAACTTAATACAAAATCTTCTGTAATTTAAATATAATATAATATTTAATAGTTTTATTAAAATAAATAACATGACATAATATTTTACCCGTAATCCTAAGTCAATACGTCTTCATAGTCATACTTACTTTTTCGTGAAAGTGAAAAATTGAACGTTACGTCAAATTTGGCGACCCTTGAAATCTAAGTATAATTAATTAATTATCACCTTTCCTATTTTTTAAATACGACCGGTGATTAATACAATGACAAGAGTGAGGCCAGCCATGAGCCATCCCCATGTTTGGACCGGTCTTTCACGTTCTCTACACAAAAACAGATGCAATCAGTACCCCAATCACAGACGTACCTCTTCCACATATCCAACGGTTACAGAGACCTTCTCGTGACGTCTATGATCAAATAAAATCGTTCTGCTACCCAACCCCTAAATAATCTTCCTCTCAACGACTCCACTGGATTACATTAAAAATCTCCGCGCACTACATGCCCTAGCGTTTCTGCATTGCCTTCTTACTGCTATTATTCTTTACGGATACTGATATCGGCCATCTTTCCCAAAATACCCTCACTCTGATCCTATTATTCCTATCGATGTCCTCTTCTACTTCGCTTCCCGTGTCCAGCCCCCAGCCCACGGCGGCCAACTCCACCACCGCGTCCACCCAATCGCAACCATCAATCACCACATCCCTAAAGGCCTTGGCCACGCGCATCTCCGCGTCCGTCCGCAGCGCGCTCTCGAATCGCCGTCCATGGGGCGAACTCATCGACCGGACCGCCTTCACTAGGCCAGCGTCGCTCTCAGACGCCACAACGCGAGTGCGCAAGAATTTCTCCTATTTCCGTGTCAACTACCTCACTCTACTGGTGATCGTCCTCGCGCTCTCTCTCCTCTCGCATCCGTTCTCTCTCCTCACGCTGGTCTCGCTCCTGGCAGCGTGGCTGTGCCTCTACACGTTCCGACCGTCGGATCAGCCGCTGGTGATATTGGGACGCACGTTCACGGATCGGGAAACACTAGGGATACTGATATTGTTGACAGTGATAGTGGTGTTCCTGACAAGCGTCGGCTCTCTGCTCATATCGGCGACGATGATAGGGCTGGGGATTGTGTGCGTGCACGGAGCGTTTAGAGATCCAGAGGATTTGTTTATGGACGAGCAAGAGGCGTTAGGACCAGGGTTGTTCTCGTTCATCGGAGGGGCCGCTTCCTCTGCCGCGGGACCGGCCATGATGATGTCCCGCGTTTGATCGGTTTTTGACGCGTTGAAGTTTTACATGTTATTTTTGAGCTAGTATGATATTAATCATTTACCCGGAAAATGTTCTTGTAGATCTAATTGTTGGAGAACTAATGATCGAGAGATGCGTTGTTTTGGTATTTGTTTGTTTGTTGGTTTAAACTGATAATTTCTTCTTTTTCTTTTAGTCAGTAGGAACGCTTCATTGTTAAGACATCTTGAATCTGACACGATAGTTGATTATCGATTGAGAAGACCAAAGAGACGTAAAGAAACGTCTGTTTTTTCTTCTATGCTTCTCAGATGGGAATTTGCATCCTCAGCTGCCGTTTGCATATATGTAATTCAAATCCAAAATCAACCCACAGACTTACTTCAATGTAACAGTGCAGAGTACAACTACAAATAATATAATCAAACAAAAGTGTTTTAACTGAAGGGAACATTCTGTATTATGCGTGTGTGTTCGTCAACAATAGAGAAATGGAAGTGTCAAACCGAAACAACCAAATCCATTTATGTCAATGTGATTATAATTACATTGAAACTGTCATCTTTGCATCTGAAAAAGGCACCGCAAATTACATCATCATTTCATATGAGACAATTTTTTATGCCTAAGAACTGCCCTCTCTATTCCTCGCTCGCTCCTTCGGATATTAAATGGCATGGAGATATGCTATGTGATGCGATGGCGATGGCTGCAAGGCCAGCAGCATCAAATTGAAAGCTCCAAGTATTGTTTCAAGTGCTTTCTTTTTTATCATATCCACTAGTCTCTTCCGCCACCTTTGCCCACACATTTGCGATTTTCTCAGCATATCCCACCTGCATGTTCAATCGCAGTCACATTTCAATGATATAATCAAACACCACATACAGTATTCACTTTCACCAACGAAAAATGCAATACCAAATAGTAGACAAAAGTCATCAACTCCAGATCAAGAAATGACATAGAAAACCAGTAATTCTGCAGAATACTCCTCATCTATTCTTCCACAGAAACTAGGAATCGATATAATAATATTCAACGGCAAAACCCATTCCCATGGACCTACTTCACTTCTTCAGTAAAACAGTAAGTAAGCCCCTTTGAGCTTAGCCATTCTACTTAAGCATGGTTCAAATGCAGAGGACTATTTAAAAACACAATCTAGCCACCTTCAGAACTGGAGAAAGTTGCCAATAGTAACCTATCTACTTCACAACTCACCAATTGAGACACGTGATTCTTTGATATCAGAAATTATTAGAAATCATTTCAAAGCCTAATAAAGTTACCTTTCGGAAATGCTATAAAAATTAGGCCTTGTCAACCACTCTGCTTGTAGTTAAGAGTGGTTTAGAAAGCTCTAATAATATTTTGAAACTTGTCAAGTGACGAGGTATTGGGGGTTCCCGTGGAAGGGGATGTTTGTTTAGGACATGAGCTCTATCTAGTACTGACACAACAGAAGCATATCGTTGACAGAGAATTTCTCCTTGCCTACCAGCGCAGAAATAATTACTATATAAAGAGCTTCAGAGGTGAACAAACACTAAGCAAACAGTGCACAAGAAACAGAGTCCAGGTTGACTCTTTAAACAGACTCAAATCGAGGAGAAATGGTTTGAAGTGAACATTGATGGAAGCATCCTAAGCATATGGGTACAACATCAAGCATAGCAATAAGGAATGGTAATGGAGGACTTCGTCTTCCAGTTCTCCTCAAAATTGGGGACAAGAGGAGTCCTAAAAGCAAAGTTATGAAGGACATTGCAATTGTTTCATATATATTGAAATGGACTCAATTTGGAAGCCGTTAGGTTGCCCAATGCTCACTCAAGTCAAGCTTTTCACTGGATTCTCGAAATGATGTTATATCAGTGGGTATATAAATGCAAATTTGTAACATATCTGTAAGAACAATATAATTCCACAGATAGGTATTATAAGACCTCAGGTTAGAGTAACTCCCTGTTGTTTTCCCCCCTCAGATTAATCTCACCTTCAACATTATTTATCAAAGGAAGATATGAAAACAAATGTAATGTAGTTAGACCAAACCCCACTAAGCGAAAAAGAAAAACAATCTGATTGACCACAGAAAACAAGAAACAGGACTAGTACCTGATTAAGTACAAACCCCTTTAACATGTTTAAAAAATCAGCATGCCTTTCTCTGTCAAGCCTTTCCAATTCAATCCGGTTGTTTTCCTGAAATAAAAATATCTTTGGTTAATAGTCTGAAAAACATGGAAAGGTAAGGTATGGTCAAAGAGATTTTAACAATGCAATGCAAGCTCTAGTTTACACATGAAAGGTAGAAAGACATATAGAAGAGGTCAATTCACTTAGAATAAAGACTTATTAGCCATAAATTAACAAAGATATGGATATGTCACAAATGCATCTCAACATCTCAAATTCATACCTAGAATTTCATGTATTATATTTCCCAAACCAAAAGGGGTTCTAAATTGTACAAAAAAGTGAGCAACTAAAATAATTATTGACAATGCACATATTAAAGGATTCACCAGAACAAGTATTGGAAAAGATGAAATGGAAATTAGAGCTCATGAATCCAGCATATCACCAATGCTCCATGAAGTACTAGAAGTTTTAAAATTTGTGCAACTTGAACTATAACAGGATAGGAATTTGATAGGGTCAAAATTCAAAAGGAAATATCCCTTATGAAAAGGACTAGCATGAAGAAAAGATACCTTGATGCGTTCATACTCTCTGATTGCAACGTTTTTGGCATCCTCAGTCGCTCTCATGGTTTCTTTTAATTCCTCTATTTTGCGAATCCTTGACTTGTCACCACCAAATATCTTTGATGATGCAGCTTCAAGTTTTTCAGCTCTGGACTCCAAGGCGGATAGCTCGGACAGAAGTGTTTGCACTGTCAATAAAGCACTAGATCTATCCGAGAATGCACCATGAACGGATAGCATAAGGCCAAGATAATCATGAAAAGTATCCTGCCAATTACAAAGAAAAAGCTTAATAACGGAGAGTTTAATCTGATCTTAGGACCCTCAATTACAAACATAAAAAGCCAGCTTTTAGCACTTGTCGCTATGCCCTCTAATAGTTGGACTAGAAATCAAGTTCTCAAGAAATAGGAATGCTTTCTATATTTACAATCAGAATGCATAAAGTGGTGCAGACAAGAAAATGATAATAGAGCCTAATGGACAACCAATTTAGGCAACAATTTGCATGCACATTCAACGTCAAAAACATCTGCAACTGACCAAATGCTTAACAGTTTGTGCATTTAATTCCCGGTAGAATCGGCTTGCTTTAACTGCAGCAGTTGCCACATTTTTCATGTCAGCAGCCCTCGCTCTTTGTGTGTTGAATACAGCTTCTTCATTCTCAAATTTAGTCAATTTAATAAAAGCCAATCCTAACTCTCCTATTGTCTCTCCCATATCTTGCTGTGCTTTCACAAGTGATTCAGCCTACAAACAAAGAATTCCCACCACATAACAAATCAAATCAGAAAAATAAAAAGTATCGCAAAACCTCATATCACCAACCATGCCTCCAGTTGAAATAAAATTGCAAAATTTACCTGTTGAGAAGCATTGCTGAGTTGCTGCTCAAGATCATGCATCCTCTCCTTTTTCTCCAAAAACTCCTTATCTTCCTCAACAACAGGCGGCTTTGATCCTCCCCAATCATTAGCCACAGACTGCTTCAACTCCTTAAACAGTCTCAACAAATCTCTCCCTCCTTTCGCAGGCTGCACCACTTCTTGGGGTGCGACCACTGTACTCTCTCCAAACAGCTGTTTTGGCAGCTTCACGGCACCATCCAGCATCCTCGAAGCCACATCAGTGCTCGTGGGCAATGGCAGCTTCCCTTGTACCTGCAAAAACACCTTCAATTCATCGCTCTGCCTTAACACTGGATGCGTTGCGAGCCTCCTCAAGTACTTCTCCAAAGCTACTCTCCTCTGCTCCACGAATTCCTGCTTCTGCATCACTTGGCTCTCCACCACATTCTTGTCAGGTCTCGGTGGGATAAAAAACCCTCGGTACGTTTCCGACAACCGATCAGATAAAGTCACAATGTCTTTAAATCGGCGCCGAACACTAAATTCAGTCCCGTTAAACCCCGGCATATTCGTTCTCGTCGTGATTAGATACGTCACATAGGTATTACCTCCAGGAACAAGCGAATTCGAAGTTTCTTGCTCTTTCTGAGGATTCGAGACTGTGATTCTGATATACTCGGAGCTGGAAGAAGGTGATCTCGAGAGTGAGAGCGACGAATCAGAAGATTGACTCAAGCTATCCAAGCCGTTGATTTCATTAACGGCGCTCTCATCGAACGGACTGAAAATGACGTCAGTGTAGGCGGGCGGTTCGATGTAGGAAGAGTTATCGGAAGTGTGGTTAGGGTTTCGAAGATCACGATAAGGAGAAGGAGCTAGGAGAGGATCGGAATCGGCAGGAGTCACCAGAATCGGCGGCGAAAGCGGATGGTGCGCCTCAGCGAGCGATGACATGGCGCTCCGGTAATCGACGTTGGTTCTGGGGCTAGTTGCATTGTCGGAGGGATCATCGAGAACAAGATTTTCCATCTCTTCACGGGAGGCGTAGAGGTGGGCTTCTTCGAAGCCCTGGTTCTCCGATCCCATCATCTCCGATTCCAAAATCAACACACAAGATTAAACCGAAAAACAAAAGAAATCAAAAAAAATTGTAAGGTTGAGGTTGCGCATAGGAGGGGTTGCTTGTTTGGATTAGAAGGTCAAGCGACGGGTTCAGGCTAACGTGTGCCGGGGTGGTGATAGGAGATGGGAGAGGACTATGGAAGCATGCGACGCACGTGGCTGCGTGGCAGAGAGGTTTTTGTTTGTCTCATCTCTTCTCTTTTACTTCGAAGCTTTGCTGTTTTCTCAAGAAGTCCTTTAGGTTCGAGGAGAGACTTGGAAATATCTGGCGTCTGCTTCAGACAATTACATGCGGTGGGAATCAGGCTTCTACGGTGTGCTTGCACTGTTGTTGAATCTGACCGAAATCAGATTGATTTTAACACGCCGATCTGATCTTATCTCTAGGGTCGGCAGAGATTGGCATTAATGAAGTCGCCTGGGCTTGTCAGTCTGGAAATTAAGAAAATGAAAGCAGTGGTCTATGGCCCACTAGAGATAGCTTCTTAGGATAGAAGAAGAACGAGCCCAGGTTGAGAAGGGAGGCAGGTGCAGGATCTTATTGAGGTTAGAGTCTTGTTTTGTCCTAGGATCCAAACATTGGCGGCAATAGATTTCACGGGTTTAATCGTCTATTTGATTAAACGGAAAATTTTTAATAAAATAAAATAATTTATAATTGAATAAAATATAAATAAATATAATATTAAAAAATTATTTTTAGAAAGAGATGAATAAATTCGTAGTATAATATATAAAAATATTATTTGAATGAAGAGTTCATAATATAATATAGTAAAATTTTGTATATCATTTTACATTATATCTTAAAATTTTTAAATTAGAAATAATTTATTTTTACTGTCTAGGATAAATAAGTTGTAATGTAAAACTTTTTCTTTATATTTTATTTCATTTTAAATTATCTTCCTAAATGATAGAATAATATTACATGTAATTTTATTCCATTAATAATCAATCAACCAAATGTAACCTCTCTCTAGACGGCTTCCCTTCACGTTGAATGAGGTGGATATTGAGGAAGTGGAGGGATTTGTAGTTGGCGTCTCAAAACGATGCCGCATTATTTAAAAAGGTATATTTTCAATCGGGTCGGATCAGGATTTTTTGGTTAATGAACAAATTGATAAAAAAACATGGAAGAGGTTGGTTATGTTTCCAAACCCAACTAACTCAATAAGTTGCATATCTTGGAATTCTTGTGCATTTAGGAATTCACTGATACTTCATGTCCTCAAGGAAATGGTACAATCTAAGCAGGTCAATTTTTCTTTTTATGGGGATAATGGAACCGGTATATTAAATTCTGAAGGTATATTCGCAATTGATCGTATCAACCGCGAGGACATTTGGCTTACATGATGGTTTTAGGAAATCAGTAGAGTATTGAAGATTTAAGGACCTTTAGTTGATTGGCCATTAATACACTTGAAAAAGAGGCGTGGATTTTGAAAACTGGGTAGAAGAAACATTTGATCGAGCTTCTGGGAACATGGCATTCATGATATGAGAGTGTATGTGTTTGACCTAGTCTCCTTTGAGTATGCTCCTATTTTCCTCCAGTGAATTTATAATGTGTTTATGTCAAAGAGGAGCTTATAGCGCTTTGAGAATTTATGGGTCAAAGTTCAATCCTATAATTCTATGATATCTAATTTTTAGTTAAAAGGGATTGCAATTTGATTCTAAAAATTCTAGAAGTAAATGATGAATGGTGTTGGACGTGGGAGCATAGGGGATTTTATATAGTTAAAATAGGGTATCAAAGATTAATGACTTTGGTGAATTTGGACAATGAGAGACAAGAGCAATTTAATTAAAATTAAATATGGATTCTTGATGTACCTCCCAAAATTATGGAATTCATATAGAGGGAAGATCTAATTGTTTGCCTATAAAGGATAATTTGTTAAAGAAGTTATGTTGGGAAAATTATGAAATGATGAATCATATGTAAATCTCATATCTTTTTACTCAATTTTAGTGGTTCGTTCTTACTTTTCTAATGGTTGGCGTTGCTACAGATTTTCATACTAAGTTTTTTTTTTTTTGGGTATAGCATACTAAGTTATTTTGGTAGCTAAGCAATATTGACATTAGTAATGTGGGTATTTTTTCAACGATGCTCTAGAGGTTGTGGCGCAATCAAAATAAGATAATTTGGAAACAAAAATATTTATTTGTGTATGGACTATGAAGAGCTACTTATTCTCCTCTTATTATAAGAATTTATTAAATAAAATCGTAATTTTATGAGATGTTAAACGAATCAAGCCCCCCCTCTGTTATCTAGAGTGATTATTTATATTACTTGATTTGGTTAAATATTATTTTCTAAAAAGAACTGCTTCCCTTTATGGCGACATTTTTGTTGTCCAACTTTATGGGAAAGGATAAAAATATTGTTTAATTGTAATTTTGGTTTTTATAATAATTATCTGTCAAGTTACATAATTTGATCTAGTTAAAGATAATAAAGTGACTCAATAAATGATCTAATTAATGGGTCAAAGTCTAGGTAAAAAATGAATCCCGATTAGTGTGGATCGGACCCAATATCGAGCTTGTGATAAAGAAGTCCAATATGGAAGCTATATATATAAGTTAAGGTTTCTTGCAGTTGCTCATATCAATGGTAAGCATAAGGATTCTCTGATCCGGTGATGGATTCTCGTGAAGACAGCGATGGATTCGCGCTCGTTTCGGCTTCGGAAAGTTCGTTTAAAGTTATGGAACCAAAATCAGGTATTTTCTGCATTTCTTCGTTTATTGCCCCTTCACGTTCAATCTGGGATACGTAACTAAGGTATCATTACACGTGGTATTAGAGCAGTGACGTGATCGAGTGGTTAAAAATGAAGATTTTTCGATTTTTCTCTCCATAAGGTTTTCGGAGAGCAAAAAAAGTTTCTAGAATTAATATGAAAATTTC
>JANZXP010000195.1:5778310-5790290 GCA_027576715.1 Erythroxylum flavicans | reverse complement strand
TTTCGGAGAGTTAACTTTTGTTTCTCAGTTTTTTCTTGCTTTTTGTTGCATGAAAGTAGTATACATGTATTTAGTCTTGAGAAACGGAGAGAAAACGAGCCTAGGAGAGCGAAAATCTGACCTGAAACTCGTCAAAAATGGTCATTTTTTGTCAAGAGGAGCTTCATCGTCGGGTGCATGTAGCAGTAGCAAAGAGGGCTACGTGTCTAGCTCGTGCGTTACATGTGCACGTGACCAAATACTGACGGGACCCGTGTCTGGCGTGTACATTGCACTCGCCTGCGCCAATGGGCATATGTGCGACAAGCGCCAGATGCGTCTCCAACCTGTCGACGCTAGTGCTTGTCTGACACGCGCATGACGTTAGCCATACGGACATGCTGCAGTATTTAAAAAAAACACAAAAATTTTAGTTTTCCCATAAGGGTGCGCCAGGGTGTTTTGGGTCAGTTTTCAGGTCTGGGAAAATTTATAAGGTGAAAATTTCCATTTTTTAAGGCTTATTACATTAGTAATAAATTAAAGTTTAACTCTAGAAAAAGGAATTAAGGTATTCTGAATCTAATTTCAAGTGAATTTTCATGTTTTGGACATCTCATACTTCAAGTTTTCGTGTCTCGAGTCTCATGTTCAGTGTTCAGGATCGCATAATGGTTACTCAGAAAAAGTAATTGAGACATTCTGAAGTCATTTTTGAGTGAATTTTTATGCAATGAATTTGCCGTAAAAGAGATACACAAGGCTCTCGTGTCTCAGGTGGTCGGTTCAGTGTCTAGTAATGCACGATAGTCATTCTACTGAGATTTTTCTTTTACAAAAGTCTCAAATGAAGTTTTCAGAGAATGTCTTCAGCACGAGTATGTGACAATGAGATTGTGCATTCGAGTTTTTGCATTTATTGATGTTACATTGTTATATACCATATGCCCATCAAGAATGTGAGGACAATATAAAGATGTATCCCTTGTGTTTGTGAGCTTTTTAAGTATTGATGAGGATGTAGTCACACACAGTAGCCTTTCAAGTCAGTATTTTAAATTGTTCTGCTTACACATTAGGAGATGTCTCTGGTCTTATATTTGGTTATTCTGCCCACAGGTGTTGGCTTTACATAAGATTTTGAGATGTGCATAAAGGCATTGGAAAGGAAAGTTGTTGCTTGAATGATCTATTGGCCCATAGGTGGTAGTGTCATGAGAGTTGATGATTTGTACTATGATCGCTTTTATGTGAAGGTCTAGTTACATATATTATGTATTCATCCCACAGGTGTTTCATAATATTTATGACCAGATTCTCAGTAAAGATACTATTTAATGGCTTTGGGTATCGATGTTGTCCTACATTTGTGCCGATTTAAACATTATCATTTTACAGTCACCTTTCGGTTAATAAAATCAGTATCACTATTGAAACCTTGACCGATTTCAATACAAAGAATTGGACAGAGGATGTATTGAATGCTATAGAGATAACTGAGATTGATATGACCATACGGCAGGATAGGCCATCTCCATCTATATCCATGAGCTCGAAAACTCATAAAGCAGCCTATTAAGCGTGTGATCGGTCAAACAGATCATGTCTTATGACCATTAAGAAATCAATATCTGACCATCTGCCTAGTGGACTTCCAGACACAAACATAGTGAAGTAATTTCCTAGTAATGTCTCCCAGAGGTACACAGTCTCACCTAATGTTAAGATAAGTGCCTTGATAAAAGAATGATTCTCCATAAGGTATAAGTGAGAAAGGGGAGTAAAGGAGTACATATAAAAAATGATCCATCTTCACAGTAGACTAAAGATGTTAAAAATTCCTCTTCCTAATATCTTCATAATTCACCAAACACTGAATACACTCCCTCTAGAGTTTAGTAATCTAGTGAAGACATATTATTCACAGGATGAGGAATGGGACCTCAATGCTTTGATTGCCCATTGCATTGTTGAGGAGGAGAAACTCAAGCTTGCTACTCCTACAACCTTTAAAGCAACTAAAGGAAGGCAAAGATAAAACCTGCTAAGATCAAAGGTAGAAAGACTAAATCTTCTCAACATACTAATGCTAGTCAATCCAGTGCTGGTAAAGGTCCACATGACATAAAGAAGCTAGCAATATGAGGTCTAAAAAGAAAGACAGTGACCATCAGACAACTCCTTAACTTATCAATTTATGAATTTGATTTGCGATAGTCGCATTAAGTATTTGGTGACTATATAGTGGAGTATCTGATCAAGATGCTTCTACAATACAGCGGTTCATATCCAGGATAAAGGCAAATATAAGGAAGAAGGAACAGATGGTTGATAGCAATGAAGAAGTGGAAGAAATATCTATAGGGGATGTATGTACTGAACCTTGTCCTAAGGTTCATTTTGGGTTTTAGATGACACATTTTATATATGATCTTTTGATCAATTTTAGACAAAGAAGATTGACGTTTGTATTTAATGCTTCTGTTGTAAAATTGTGTTTAATGCAAAACATAATGGTACAACTTTCTTCTCATATGGTTTGTATAGGATGTGTCTTACCCCGAATTAGATATATGCTTCTTCATATCTTACTAAACAAGTCATAAAATGAAGGACCCTGATGAATGAAAAGTCATAACATGGAATGACATAAAAGTTTAAGCCACATTTCCACAGCTAAGGTTGAGAGATTAATTAAGGAAAGCATTCTCTCAATTCTAGATTATAATGATTTGGGAACATGTGTTGACTATTATAGAGGTAAGTTGACTAATAAGCAAGAAAGGTCAACTTGTGTTTCTGACTTATTGAGTCTGATACATAAAGACATCAAAAGACCTTATACAGCTGCATTGTGCAATTCTAAATTTATTCTAACATTTGTTGATGATTATTCCCATTAGATTTATATGTTCTTACTTACAGCTTGAAGGTTAAGAACCATTTGGGAAAATCCATTCAGAGTGTTAGAACTGATTGTGGAGGAGAATATCAGGGAAAGCATGGTGTTTCAGGACTTTAAAAGGTTCGTTTACCAAATATATGGAATCGGTAGGGATAGTGACTTAATTCACTATACCAGATAGTCTTGAGCAAAATGGTGTGTTGTCGAAAGGTATAACCACACCCTAAAGGAATTGAACAAGTCAATGCAGAACAGGACTAATCTAACTGATTATCTAGAAGTGTGAAAACCTAGCCTTACACACATTCGTGTATGAGGTTGCCCTACCAAGGTGATATAATCCTTATAAAGAAAAATTGTATGCTTATTATGCTCGTTGCTATTTAGTAATATATCCTGACCACTCTAAGATATCCTGACTACTCTAAAGGCTACAGATCTTATTGTAGAGAAGGAGGAACCAGAATAGTGGAATCTCGAATAGCTAAGTTTCTAGAATACGATGTCTATGATGATGGTGGGCCCTTTGACCCTTCAAATGATAGCAGAGTGGATACTACAGTTATTATGTACCCTCCACTCATACAGTTAGATCCGGTAGATCTAGGTCTTTGTATCGTGCCTGTATAGGAACAAGAATCCACACCTGTACATACAAAGGTTCCTAAGGGTACAAGATCTAATGCAGTTATAAAGATCTGCTAGAGTGAGATGACCTACTATCCCATCTAATTACATAGCCTTTTAGGTGAATAGGATTATGATATTAGATATGTTACGAATCCAGTTACTTTTATAGAAGTTGTTTCTGAACCTAATGCGAAATTGTGATGGGTTACAATGACTGATGAGATGCAATCCATGAAACATAGTAAGGTCTGGGAGCTAGTTGTAGCAGAACTGCAAAATCATCAGTTTTAAATGAAGTTTTAAGACCTAAAGGATTTTAAGATAAAGTTCAGCGGTATATGAGCTCGCTCAGTTGCTTGATGGTTCACTCAGGGAGGAATATTGACTTTGATGTTACTTTTTCTCTCGTATCCTTGAAGGATATATTTTGAGTGATTATGGCAATTATAGCTTATGATGATATAGAGTTACATCAGATGGATGTCAAAACCGCTTTCCTGAATAAAGACCTTTATAAAGTAGTTTATATGGTACAACCTGAAGGATTTCAGGATCTAGATAGAACTAACACGGTTTACACGTTAAGAAGATCAGTATATGATTTACATCAAACCTCTTGAAAGTGATAGCTTACATTTGATAAGGTTTGACCTCTTTTGGCTGTATGGAAAATAAAATTAAAAAAGATGCTTGTAATATGAGGTTAAGGAGAGCTAAGTTATCTTCCTATTATTGCATGTGGATGATATATTGCTCACGTCAAATTACTTGACCGTGTTGTATAAGGTTAAGCAACGTTTGGTCAAGAACTTTGATATAAACGACCTTGACGTAGCATCTTTTGTCCTCAGTATTCAGATTCACCGGGACAGATCTTAACACTCATCATACCTCTCACAGAGTGCATACATTGAGTATATGTTACAAAGGTTTAATGCAGTTAACTATAAATCTGTCGTAGCACCTATCTCTCATAGTGAGAGATAATCTTTGACACAGTATCCAAAGAATAAAGTGAAGAGAGAGGTTATGAGGAATGTTCCATATTCTAGTATGGTTGATAGCCTGATGTATGCTCGGTTATATACTAGGTAGGACATTGCATTTACTGTTTGATTATTTGGTCAGTATCTGGTTAACCCAGATGTAAACTATTGAAATGCAGTCAAGCGAGTATTGAGATATTAAAGAGAATCAGGATTATGTGTTGACATATAGAAAATTCAACAGACTAAACCTCGTAGGGAATTCAGATTCAAATTAAGCTTTATGTTCAGATGATCGAAAGTCTATGTAAGGTTACAATTTTTTAAGTTTGAAGATGGTACAATGTCATAGAAGAGTGTTAAGTAGACACGGGTGATTTCCTCGACCATGTATGCATAGTGCATACTATGGGGTTGCTTCACAGACAGTTTAGCTCAGAAATTTGATTTATGAGTTGTCTATGGTTGATTTAGTGGCTAAAACCATTCGATTGTAATGTGATAATCAAGCTGCTATGTTGTTTAATAACAACATTGAATATCACAAGGTCTTAGCATTTTGAAGTCAAAATATTGATCATGAAATAGTTGATATGAAAAGCATTTAAGGACTGAGGAACTATAAGTCGATTCTTTAACTAAAGGGCTTTTTCCACTTGTGTTTGGAAGATAAGTATACAATATGGGTGTTTTGAAGTCCTTAGATACTGTTAGTTAGGGGATTGTTATGTTTGCTCCATATACATTTGTATGTTTTGATGTATTATGACAGTATGATGGTTCATCAATAAAGATGATCATTGTTTATCCTCAGTAATATGTTTTATCATACATTGTCATAATACATATGAAAGTCTTAAGATTTATGTCAATCTTAAGCATTTAAAGGTCATTGGACATATATACAGATTGACCTTAAGCCTATGTCATTTAGACACATATAGTTTTGTACGGATATCCTTAAAGTTTCACATGACATAGGAGATATAAGTTTTTAATCCCATAAAGATTCTCTAATGCAGTTCAGCATTCAGTTGGAGAACATAAAGGTTTTCTCTAATGCTGTTTAGCATTTGGTGAGAGGAAACAACTTTTCTCTAATGCAGTTTAGCATTCAGTTGGAGAATATAAAGGTTTTCTCTAGTGCTGTTTAGCATTTGGTGAGAGAAAACATGATTTCTTTAATGCAGTTTAGCATAAAATTAGAGAAATCGAGACCTACAAATGAAGATGATATAATTTAGATCATACAGGTATCATAGTTTGCCACACTCCATTTTCTCATTCATGTTAGTGAGGTATTAGATATGCATGATTGTATTGGATCTATGTCACACATGACACATGCATTTGATACTTTTCGATATCAAAAGCGTTACAGGACGGAATGATGGACTTTTGTTATCTTTGGATCAAATGTTTTGTTTTTAAACTTAGTCGACTAATACAGTAACGTAGCCTAACCGATTTTTTAAACTATTTTTAAACTTGAGTCAAAACTGCAATTAAGTATTGTCCAAGGGGGAGAATGTTGGACATTTTTGTCCTTTCCCATAAAGTTGGACAACATTTAATTGTAATTTTGGTTTTTACAATAATTTATTAGTTAAGTTACGTAATTCGATCCAGATAAAGATAATAAAATGGCCCAATAAATGATTTAAATCAATGAGTCATAGTTCGGGTAGAAAATAGATCTCGATTAGTGTAAACCGGACCCATATTGAGCTTGTGATGGGGAAGCCCGTTGTAGAAGCTATATATAAAGGTTAAGGTCTCCTACAGTTGCTCATATCAATCGTAAGCATAAGGATTCTCTGACCCGTTAAGAGAGCTTACGTCTTGAGAAAACTGTAGAAAGATATTGACCGCATCCCGATGATGGATTCCCGTGAAGACGGTGTTATATTCGGGCTCTTTTGTCTTCAGAAAGCTCGTTTGAAGTTATGGAACTGAAATCAGGTATTTTCTGCATTTCTCCATTTATTTCCCTTTCACGTTTGATCCAGGATACGTAACTAAGGTATCGATATGTGTTACAATTTTAACTTTTTATTACTTTCTTATTAACAATCTTTTGTTTATTAAGCATCATTCGCTAAATTGGCATCAAATTTGGGATGGACGTGGTGTCGACCAATATGGAATGTTGTCTATTCTAACAACTTAGGACAACTCTTAAGCTTTCCACTTCATTCTTTTACAAGTACCACAATTATCTTTGTCCTATCGTAAGTTTAAAAATCATTTCTTGTGATGATTTGGAAGTTGTTTAACTATTAAAGATTTTATTTTATTTCCATTAACTATCGAATTATTTTTAAGTTCAAGTTAAGTAATGGATTTTTAAAGAGAATAACTTCCTACTTAAGAATTTTTAGTTAAATGGTTGTTTCAGACTATCACACATTTTTACACATTTGTTTCTTTTCTATGATCACCAGATGTTACTATTTTAATTTCTATGTAAAAGATTTAATTGGGGAATAATTATGCACATTTGAATTTTGGAAGCATTATGTCTTACATTTGAACCACATATTCTACGTTTATATAAACAATAATGGCAATAGAATTTTACCTTGATGCATAACTATTTATTTATCTTTATATATAATAATCCAAAGTCCTTTTTCATGTGATTTCTCCCCTCTCTATCTTTCTACTTTTTAGATTCTTCGATGATCAAGAATAATATGTTGAACTTTTTTATTCTTTGCCTTAACTTTTGAAACCACTACCTTTAAAAGAAGAGGGGAGGGACCTAAAATCCCTTGTTACTATAATTTTCTTAAGCTCAATGTCTATCACATTAGACCCACTTTCATTAGAATTAGTGTAATAAATTATATGGGCCACTATAAATTATTAACATAATCTAATAATTTCCCATTTGGCCCGTATTATGACTTAGTGATTCAATAAAACATTATAAGCGTACACCAAAATAATGATCCAATCATGTTGGTTATAAGCCATTTAATGAAATGATTCCTTTTATATATCACATAACTAAACTAATACATAATTACTTTAATTGAGGAATACTATAATTCTCAAATTTATTATCTTTCAAAAGAGACAACCTGTCATAGCATCAAAATAATTCATGTATACAATATAATGTCGACAACAAGCAAAGAAGCAAAAACATAAATTTAATTGAATTCACAACTATCGTAACAATATGAGCAAGTTAACCATAGATTAGTTCCAATATTCACAATCAATATTTTCTACTTTTACACTTCTTCTTTGACATACAAGTACTTCAAATTTATATGTTTTGGACCCTTTGAGTATTTTTCACTATTATAGATGAAAACATCTGTAAGATTATCACAGTACATTATTAACACAGTTATTCTGTCGATGATACCAAGCCTTAAGACAAAATTTTATAACCATAATGCATGAACATTATTCTCAAATCCTTCCATGAATTTAACCTATATAAGGGAAGTAACAATGACAAACATCTTTCCGCTCTTTGATGAAACTGCTCCTTCAGCCAACAGAACATGTAACTGAATACGAATTTCCTCAAGTCCACACATTTGACACAGTCTGAATTTCAGTAGCCAACTACTTCAAGGTGATATGATCCTCTGTACATGAGTATGTAATCTTTTGTTCCTTGTAAGTACCTAAAGACTTTTATTTTTATAGCTTTCATAGGATTACTTTACTATCGGCCTAACATTCCAACATTAAAGCTTATATCTAACTGAGCTCATGTTTAAGCATACTGATATGTGTTTAAATATTGATTCATTTAATATACTACACTTAGTGATTAATACCTTAGAAATGCTTAGGATACTCGTTTTAGCTGATATTTGATCTTAGGTACATTTCGAAAGTGAAAGAACTAAAGTGACCCGAAAGCATGTCCATTGAAGCCATCTTCTCGACTTCCATACTCTACTGATTCAAGGAACATGAAGAAAATGTTGTCAACATGACTCACTACCATCTAGAAAATTTCATAGCCATGTAACGTGAGTAAATATTGCTACAAAGCAACTCATTCACGTTGAACCATGCAAGATTATTAACTCACATGAGACACTGCACACACCTGCTTCCATTCCACTTTTATCCTAGCATTTAAGGTATAAAGAAGAAATGTTATGTGAGATAAAAGGGGGTTGGAAATGTGAACCAAAAGAGACAAAAAGAGAGCTGAATGCATCATAAGACAAATGTCCGTTTTATTCCGTTTAACATAGCTTTAAAATGGAGCAGTCGAAGGTGAGTGGAGGGTTGCTCTAGGTGTGTGTCTGATGGAAAAAAAATAAAGAGAGAAATATGAGTACATTGTGGGGGCAGCACTAAGTGTGTACTGGTCGGTTAAGAGTGAAGAGGAGTGGAGAGAAAGCTAGCTATCCATCATTTTGCTACACTTTAACTAACATTTCAGATGAAAAGAAGGTTTTTTCTTTTTTGAGAGCTGGAGAGGAGCATCATAGTACACCTGTCTAATTTTATTTTTATTGGAAACCTAACTGCCTTATGAGCTAAAAAGAGAAGGGCTACGAAATAAGAGAAAAGAGGTGGAAGTGTTGGCTGGAGTGTGGGGCTGAAGTGAGAATAAAACAATGTCCAGTTGAAAGAAGGGAGGAACAATCGAAGCTCCCATCTTTGTTGGAGGCTGAATATACGTCAGTGGAGCTGGTATGTGAGAAAAACGTGAGTGGAGGCTACTTCATTTGAGTCTAAACATAGGTAGGAGGGCTAAAGAAGGAATAAAAGAACAAAAAGAGGGCTGGATATTACTTTACAAGAAGACTCCTATTCAAGACAGGATATTACTTAAGCAGATGGCTGTTAACACCCAACAATTAGGCACTCACAATGATGTTCGATAAGTAAACGAGGTAAACACCTCATCAATTGAATATCGTTTAGATGAACTAACATCTTTTGTGAGGCAGATTGTAGTCAGACAAACACAAGTGAAAGTATGCAAAATATGTTCAAATATAAGCCATCTAACTAATGAGTACCCGACATTATAAGAAGGAAGTATGGAGTACGTGAATGCTGTAGAAGGAAACTTCCTAAACCAATATAACCCATACTTGCAGACGTATAACTCAGGTTAGAGGGATCACTATAACTTGACTTATGAAGGAAACCGACATCAAAATTTCTTCCAAAATCAGTCATAAGGAGCACAAGGATTTCAACGAAGGCAACAATGAGCACAGGGAGCTTCTTCTTCTAGTTCAAGTACATCTTTAGAAGATCTTATTAAGAATCTTACTGCTAACAATCTACAATTACAACAGGATATGTAGCAATTCCAACATAATATATAATAGCCGTTTCAGTAAGGTGTACAACAAATTTGACAGGAATTAAAAGCAACCACACAAAATTTGAAAAACCAAATAGGTCAGATGGCAATGAGACTCAATCGCTTAGAATCACAAAGTGAAGGAAAATTGTCATCCCAACCCGAGGTAGATCCAAAGAATGTTAGTGCTATAACCCTGATAGGTGGAAAGGAGATTGAGGGTCCCAAAAGAAACCCATCAAAGATTACTACCGAGGAAGAGATCGAGAAGTAATTGGGAAAGGAAAAAAATCCGTCTTCGAGTACGAAGGTAAATTTTGAAAGTCCCAATATTATTAAAACAAACTCTCCACCTTTTCCTAGCAGATTGACAAGACTAAACAAGGAAGAGAAAGATAAAGAGATATTGGAGACTCTCTGAAAGGTGAAAGTCAATATACCTTTGCTCGAGGCAATCAAACAAGCACCAAGGTATGCTAAATTCCTTAAAAAACTGTGTACACATAAAAAGAAACTGAAGGGTGATGAGAAAGTGATGATGGGTGAAAATGTGTTGGCAGTATTTAGAAAGAAGATGCCTCCAAAATGCCAAGATCCAAGTATGCTTCCCATTCCTTATAAAATTAGTAATACTATGATCAATCAAGCTATGTTGGATTTGGGTACTTCTATTAATGTGATGCCTCGTTCAATTTATGCTTCTTTGAATTTGGGCCCTTTGAAAGAAACAAGTGTAATCATACAACTGGTTGACCGCATTAATGCTTATCCTGATGATGTGGTTGAGGATGTTTTGGTACAGGTTAATAGGTTAGTGTTTCCTGTAGATTTTTATGTTATGGATATGAATGATGACACCTTATGTAATTCGATACCTATCTTATTGGGGAGACCGTTTCTTAATACAACTTAAACTAAGATAGATATTTATAAGGGCGCCCTCATAATGGAATTTGATGGGGAAGTGATTCAATTCAATATTTGTGATGCCATGAAACATCCTCCTAATGATCATTGTATTTTTTATTGATGTGATTGATCCTTTGGTACAGGAAATGTTTAAATTAAGTTGCAGGGATCATTTAGAAATGGTTTTAACTAAGGATATGGAAGTAGAAGCCAACATTGATGTTGAGATGGGAGAAGAGCTTGTGAAAATGACAACTGCCTTGGATTCATTGGAAATCTCTCCAAAAAGGTATGATTTGGCTTCTATATAACTGTCTGATGCTCACCAAAAGTTGTTACCTTTTGATGTGCAGGCACCAGAATTGGAATTAAAGCCACTCCCTACATATATGAAGTATGCCTGTTTGGGAAATAAACAGACTCTCCCAGTTATCATTTCAACGAAATTGACTTCAAATCAAGAGGAGAGGCTGGTTTGAATGCTAAAAGAGCATAAGAAGGCTATCGGGTGGACTATCATAGATATCTAAGGGATAAGTCCTTCCATATGCATGTATCGCATTTTGTTAGAGGAGGATGCAAAATCCACAAGGCAAGCTCAGCGTAAACTGAATCCTCTAATGATGGAAGTTGTGAAGAAGGAGGTGCTGAAGCATGCTGGGGTTATCTACTCGATTTTTGATAGTAAGTGGGTAAGTACTATCCAGGCAGTTCTAAAGAAGTCTGGAATCATTGTTATGACAAACTAGGAAGGCGAGTTGGTTCCCACCTGAGTGTAAACCAGGTGGCGAGTATGTATTAATTATAGAAAGTTAGATTATGCTACTCGTAAAGACCACTTTCCCCTTCCTTTTATTGATCAGATGCTTGAGAGTTGGTTGGTTATGTAACATCCCGTTCCCATACTAAGGATTAGAACCCTAAAATTTGGTACATATGAGATTAAAGAGAAATTAAGACAAATGCATTTCATGCTCATGCATAATGTTAGCATATACGCACATGAATTTGAATTTTTGCATACATTAAAATAATTGTATATGCATTCATTGACATTCCGGGTATAACTGATCTATAAATGTGATTATAATTGGAATTATGAATTATTTGTATTGAAAACTGATTTGGAGAGTGTACTTTGTGATTTAAAATTTTTGGTGAATTTTAGGAAAATTTCCAAAAAATGTTGGGCATTACTGGTCAAGGAAAAATGTCAAGTGGTGAGTAAATTGATGAATGGAAATAGAAATAAGAATAAATGATAATGAA
>JANZXP010000195.1:5763789-5778210 GCA_027576715.1 Erythroxylum flavicans | reverse complement strand
GGGCAGGGCGGGGCGGGTTGGGTGGTGTGGCACGGCCGGTGGTGGTAGCAGGCGGGCTGGCTCTGGCTGGCGGTTGCGGTCCTTGGGTTGGGGAAGCCGGGGCTCAAGCGGGGGCTTGTCCCTCGCTGCCTCCGCCCCTGTATATATATATATATATATATATATATACATACTTCTTTTTTAATGCAACTCTTTTTATACTTATTTTCTATCAAAAGAAGCTATTATATTTATATTTCTTAATCTTTATTAATTTGCATCAAACTGAAATTTTCCATTGGGTTTAAAGTGATGCAAGCTCTATTGTGCAAACTTTAAAGCCATTCACCATAGTTATTATTTATCATGTTTGCATATTATTAACCTTCATATGGTTTTAAAAACTATCAAATAATCTTTATATAGTTTTTTTTGTAATATTTGTCCCACTAATCTCAATATTCGTTAAAAACCTTAAGTCTAAATACAAAAATAGTGTCATATTATTTATATAGAAAGTTTTTTTTCTAGGATTTCTTCAACAACATGGAAGGTTTTTGTCTTTTACCCTGATATAAGTATGCATATGTCTAATATGTGCCTTTTATGTTCTTATCCTTTATTGATTCATTTGTTTGAAAGTTGTAAAGAATTTTTAACCAGGTGAAGTAAACTAAACTTGCCATCCTTATAATAGATAGTTATAAGTGGTCAAGTAAGTTTTCTTTAATCAATTAATCTCAACTTTGTTAACTTAAAAGTCTATCATTAAAGTAGATGGGTGGGTGATTCAATTACAACCAATTTAGTTCAATTAATGGGAGTTATTGAACCAAATGGGTTCTGTACTTTATATTTTTGGAGTGGTTTACCTCTATTATTAGGTTTATTGTGCATGTCTTTGCAGTTATCAGCAAGGTTAAAGAAATTATTACCATATTTCTACAAATGAGGGTTTGTTGTCTCCTAGAAAGTTGTTGAGTTGGTGGAGTGGGGGGGCATAAGGTCAAAAGGTCCTGTGTTCGAATCTCTCATACCTACACTCTCTTGATCGAGCCTGTCGTACAGGGCTTGTCTAGTGCGGAGTACCTGATTGGCGTGATTTGTAGGCTATTGCGTCAATTCGGAGGTTTACCTAGTGAGCATCCAAAAGATAGCTGCTGCGAGTTCCTTCGTTCTGAAAAAACAGTTTGTTGTTTTTCTTATTTAATATTATTCATTCTGGACAAATATCTTTTCCTACCTGGTAGGCATTTGGGCATATTGTTCTATAGAACATCCAATTAGTGAGTAAAACAATTAAGAGAAACTAAAATATTTTCATGTGTTTTAAACCTTGAAATGCTTTTAATACTATTTTAATGCTATAAAACATGAACATCTCATTGATGAAATTTTTTGCTATTACAATATTGTGCTAAAATAACTAATACCATGTTAAGAAAGCATTATACTAAATGTATCGTAAGACGAAAGAAATGAAATTATAAAAAGATGGCACAAAGAGAAAGACAACCAAAATTAAGTTATAAAGATCTAATATCTCAACATGTTTAAAAGTACAAGGAGCTGGACCAACCAAAAGAACGAAGAGTAAAGGATGTGTATAGCTTATGATATTTTGTATTTATGGACATCTCATATAGACTTTTTAAACATATGGTCATATGTATTCATAGACAACTCATTTAGAATTTTTGGACATATGATCCTATGTATTTATGGCTAGCTAATGGATATCACTTTTGTATCTTTTGATTATGTTATTTATCAAATCATGTGTACGGAATTACAATACCATTTACATGGATGATTGGTAATTTTTAAAACACATTGGACCATCTTTTATACAATCTTAAGTGCAATGTGTTGATCATTTGAATTTATTGACTACTTTTATGATGATCCATGTGTAGTACTAAATCGAATACATTTAAATTGAATTAAATAAAGGTAAAACTTATTTTCAAAAGCATGTGTTTGTATATAAACACATGTATTAAATAAAATAAAATTTATTTCATTAATTTAATACATTTTTTGATACAAAATGTCACAAATTTAATACATAATTTAATGAATAATATTATAAAGGTGCAACTCATCTCATCCCATTACTTATTACCAAATATAATCCAAGAGAATACCTTCAAACTTACCAAACTAAGTTTACTATTATATCCCTTTGTTCATTGTAAGCTATTAACATGTTATTCTTTCTTAAGTTATTTATGACATCTACACTTCTTATAGTAAACTTTTCGTCAAACCACTAAAAAAATTGCAAGATTCTTTTCAATGTAATAAATAAGATAAATAGTCATCATTTTGTTACAATCCTTCTTTAACCTAACTAAACTACACATAGAATTTAAACTATATTTTGGACATCCAAAGAACCTCTTCTCTAAAAAGTTTACAAAGGAGTCTAGAATCTATAATTACAATATGCATGAACATGTTGTTGCACACTTGTTATTGTTTTTTTTTTTTGAGTAAACAGATTAGTTTTTATTAATTTAATAAATTTGAAGCTAATACATCATCAATAAAAGATAGAGGATCAGTAGTCCACTCCACCAAACCAACAGTGAACAAAGCTGCCCTTGCAAGGCTATGGGCCACTTAATTCACTTATTTCCTTACAAACGACAAAGACAATAAGTTACAACTACTCATTAAATCTTTAAGATCAGAAATAACAAAATTCCAATAGGATAAGTCTTGAACAGTTCCATTAATTTGTTGCACCAACTCCAAACAATCACTTTCTATTTGCATTGGTTGCACAAAATTCCTACGCTTGAGCCAGCTCAATGCCTCTTTCAAACCAGCTGCTTCTGCCATACGAGCCTCTGTGACTGCCAAACCTTCCATGAATCTACCTTCAATTGTTCTTCCGTCTGAATCACGAATAATCCAACCGACACTCATTCTACTTGTCTCATTATCGTAGGCCACATCAACATTCCTTTCTAAATAGCCCATTGAAGGTCGTTGCCACTTTGCCATATATTGTACAAAGGGCTTAAACATTTTTACTTGCTATTGTTAATGTTGATGATTCCATATACTACAAAACAGTACTATCAAGTGTTAACCTAATGTAGCACTAGCAATTAAAGCATTTTGTAGCCATTAGAATCAACAAGTCATTACATACTAAATGTATCAATAATAAAAACAATAATTATCAACAAAATAACTTAAATGTAATTGTTCAACTTAAAACTTAGTCCAATCCAATTAAGATAATTTAAATCCTAAATAATCTAGGACTAAAATAATACCATTTTATATAATTTAATAAATGTTATTTTATTTATTTATTAACTAAAATTATATCAAAATTATATTATTTTGTTTGGAATTAGGTCGGATTGTTTAGACTTTAGTCAGTCTGATCTCGCCTTTTGCAGACTCAAATTTAATCAAGACTTCGATCCAACTTGAACGCCACGTGTGGATTTTAGGCCCTTTTATGCCGTCCATAGGAAACACCAATTTGCCTAACGTTGACGGGAAGATGATACAGACCCCAGTTCTAGCAGTACCATTTTCAAGATAGTATTTTTCAGAAGCTAAAAGTTGCTTTCCTGAAGTAAGCAGTGTGTTAACTGTTCAGTGTCGATTTAATCATTTACGGAGAGACGGACTGATTTTGATTTAAGAGAGAACTGGGCATATAATGGACGAACAAGAATTTCGACGCCTTCTCGATATGTTCCCTATTATCAGACCTCGCGATTACCATGTATGTATTTTAGCATTAACATAAAAGAAACCCTTTTTTTCTCTCTCGATTTCGCTTGTTCTTGTCTCCAAAGATTTGGGTTTTCCTCTTCTTTGTTGCTCTGATTCTTAGTGTGTTTTCTTTTCTTTTTCTTTTTGACGGGTTTCGAAGGCATACAATTGCGTTCTTTGTGAGACGTTTTGAGTATTATTGAGTATATTGAATTTCTTGATTTTAGGGTTCATTTTTGTGGTTGAATGTTAATTGTGAATTTTTCTTCTTTCTTCTCTCTTTTGCAACTTGAAATACTTGTTGGAATGCTTCTACTGGCATCAGATTGAGTCAGACCCATCGAGACAGTCATCAAGTTCTCGATTAGGCCATGGGATTGAGTCATACGTATCGAGACATTCAACTTCTACGTCAGGACCGAGTGAGGTGGTGTGTGCCTGGAATTGCTACTTACACCTCTTTCTCTTTCTCCAGATTCAGCCTTCTTCGATTCAATTATATTTGTATATACTGTGGATTTGCTTGATATATTACTAACATTTTTATTAACAGATAAAGAAATGGCAGGATGCATGGGAAGGAGAAGATGAAAACGAGAAGGAGAATCAGGCTATTGATGTTAATGGTATGTTTATCATGTGACATATTCTCTGTTTACTGTCCCTGTGTCATGTCTTTTTGTTATTGATTGAAGATCTTCTACATACTTTCCTGTCTTGTTAATTTACATGGGGAACTTGCAGAAATCTTGGTCCATCACTAACCAGAGCTCTATATGTAACAGCTTTTCCATCTAAGATATCATAAATAGAGGTCTATACATTCTGTGATTCCAATAAACATAATCATATTCAAAGATGTACGTCTCAGAATGACAAATTAAGTTCAAATTAAGTTCCAGTTGCAAACCTTCAACTGTCAATCCAAATGCTGTCAGGCTCAGTGACCTCACTGCATTACTGAACTGGTTGTTTCCATGTCGGACTTCTTCAAGTGTGTATGATACTGGAGATTCTAGAATTTCAATCATATGTTGTCTGTACTGTGAATAATATTTAAAACTTTCACTTATTGGTCATATTGTTTTTGTTATATAAAAAATCTAAAAATTGATGAGACCCTCTGGAACTGGGTTACTAATATCTATTCCTGTTAGCTGTCTTTATCTCTTTAAAATCGTATTCTTACTTTGTTTTTGTGCATGTGTTTTTCAATAGATCCATTCTGGAAGAAGCTGAAGTTGGCAGCAGAGAAGAAGGTATGCTTCCCCATCTTAATGGTGTTTTCTACATGTGAATTTATGATAAGATGCTACTTTTAGGTACAGGAACTGATTCAAGGCTGTGATGACTTCATTTGATCAATTAGTTCTATTTTATGACCTCATTTAGCTTGTATTTAATGGGCTCATGTTTGTGTCTGTTTTTGTGATCATTTTGATGTTGCCTACGGCCTGTAAAGGTGATATTTATTTCATTTTCTGCATAAGCACTGCTATTTATGACTCTTTTACCAAGTCTAAGCTATTAACTCTCGCATAAAAGACTGTTGTTGATTACTCCATTTACTTTATTGTCCATAAGCTTAAGCTGGCTAGTTCATTGCCGAAGGTATTCATTCAATTATTTGAATGTCATTGTGAATGATTGTGTATGTTATACTTTAGAAAGGAAGTTCAAAAGATCTGTTGACAATTAGTTATTCCAAGGAATGATGGTTTGTGAAGTGTGAGCCTTTTTTAGACCGGCTTTCTTTTCTATTGCATATTGAATTCATTGTATAGTCAACAATGACATCTTTGAATTTTTATGTACGTTTAAACTCCATACCTTAAGCTTCATGCCTAACATTTCTAGCTGGTCTCCTTGGTGGTTTATTAGGTTCTTTACCAATTACTACTAAGATATTCATCATTATCAAGAAAACTTCCACACAATCTATTAAATCTATTTCCACTGGATGATGTCTTTCTATAATAGATATATTGAAAGTTGAAACTTTCATTATCTTTATGTTAGGGATTTTCTTCTTCATTAGCTTCAAAAGTAATTTCTTCATCATTATCAGTTCCTTGCCCATATTGATTGTCTCCTTCATCAATCATCAATAACTTAATTACTAACCTACATCCACAGATCCACTCTTTAGAACATAATGACATTGTCATTTCATTTCTCACGTTAAATGTGCTATTTATTCACAATCTCAAGTTTGAGTCTGTTAATGGACATACGGGAAGCTTACAAAAAATAAAAAAATTACCACAACAATCAGCAACAATTCACGCACAAATAAATCCAGAAACATTACCATAATAATCAGCAACAATCCACAACAACAAATAAATCCTCAATTCATTCAATAAACCATCAAATTTATTTGGTATTCCATTTAATCAATTCTCAATCCATTCAATCAACAATCACCAATTCATTCATAGTGACTAGGTCACGGAAAAACAATCGCCACACCAATTCATTCAATAATCACCTTCCTTCACTGAAAAATATAGGAAACGTGACGGTATGATGTCACTTACGACGGAGGATAGCGACTGGGTCACGGAGGGAGAGGGAGGCGGATAACATCTGGGTCACAATGAGATGAGTGGCGGGAGGGATGGAGAGATGAAGGATGACGAAGTTTGAGAGTGATGCCTGAAGGTGGAGGCAGAGGGAGCGACTGGGTCACGGAGGGAGAGGGAGGCAGACAGTGTCTAGGTCACGATGAGATAAGTGGCTAGTGGGATAGAGAGATGAGGGACGACTGAGTCTGAGAGTGACGAGGGACACTTGGAGCCGAAGGGAGATGCCAAGAGCCAGAGGCGGAGAGTCAGAGATTGGAGTGAAGAGGGAAAGTCAGAAGGGAGGGGACGAAGGGTGGGAGTGACTGAAAGGAGTGGGCGTTTTTGTTTCGTTAGAGACTTTTTAATCTTCTTCCAACGCAACACGATGTCATTTTTTCTCTAGAACAAAATACTCTGCCCTTAGAAAATGACATCGTTTTATAATAATAAAACGATGTCATTTTGGAGGTGGTCGGGCCATGGGCCATGGGTCAGACCGATCCGAACGGCCCACTGTTCGGTCTATCAGGCCCGTCTTCCCTGGCCTGTGGCTCGACTCATCCATTCATGGGCTAAAATCTTTTGGCCTGTGGCTCGACCCACGGGGTGGTTTGATCGAGCCAAACCCGTTAACTACTGGCTAGGTCAGGTCGGGCCAATATTGACATTCCTAGTCCCCCAATCTCCCTAAAGCTGGAACAACTAGTAAAAGTATCATTAGATCTCTAAGCTAGTGCTAGGTGGTTGGAGATAATAATGGTAATGTGCTTGAATACAATCCTTCCAAGTTGTTCGATGGGATGCTCCTAGTTGGTCCTGATTTATTGGTCCTTGAGGAAGGTGCAAAGAGTTGAGAAAACCACTCCACTGGGTTTCTTCCAAGGGAAAAGATCCCTTTTTCTATCATCAAAGCATGGTCATCAAGAAATTGGAGAAATAATGACTTAAGGGGAGTTTTACTATCAGAGAACAACCTGATTCTCTTCAAGTTTGACTCTATTACATATGCTAAATATGTTTTTGGTACTGACTCTTGGCATGTGCAAAATAATCTCATTCTTTCTCTAGTTCTGGTCCCTTGGAATCTCTGTTAATAATATTAAGCACACGAATGTTCTTATATGGATTAAACTTCTTAGTGTTCCATTAAAATATAGAAGGTTAGTCATATCTTTTGACTTTAATTTTGTTCAGGCTCAGATGTTGCAACAATAAACTAACTGATATATCTTAAGGTTTTCTTTCTTTAAGAGAAAACTAAAATCTTTACTTTTGTTTATGGTTACAACTTTGACTTTCAGAGGAGATATCTTTGGAAGAAACTATAGGAACTTCATAGCCATATTAAGGAGCCCTGGTTAATACTTGGAGACTTTAAGAGTGCTCTTTATGTTTTTGAATCTAAAGGGAATGTCAATATGAGAAACTTCACTATAGAATTCCAAGAGTGTGTGAAACAAATAGGTGTTATTGATTTGAGCTTTAAGTGATCGTACTTCACTTGGAGCAATAAACAAAGAAACTCTTAGCATAGGAAAAGATTGGATACAACTATAATAAAAAAGGAATGGTTCAATCAATTCCCTAAAAGCAAGGTAAGGGTTTTTAATCCCCTATTTTAGAACATACTCCTCTATTAGTCCAATATCTTTTTGAAATTAAAAGGAAATAAATTCTATTTGCTTTAATAATTACTTGGTGAACTCTAATGGTTATACAAATACTTTTCTAAGAGTAATTTCAAAAAGATTTAGAGGGAGCTAGTCCTATGTTTATGTTAAGAAGTTAAGACACATCAAGGATGAGAAGAAATTACTTAAAAAGGCAAGTGGGGGGCATCAATATAATGGGGGTGGTTTATAAGATTAACGAAGAGATTAATAGAATTCAACTAAATTTAAAGAAGCATTGGGCATAATGGGGCTTATTGAATAAAGAGAAAACAACACTTCTTGAGTATGCTAAGCTCTCTCAAATCATTACTTATTGCTCCATAAAAGAAGGGGGGGGGGGATAAGAAATGTAAATTCTTCTTTAGCTATATGCTAGAGAGGAGGAATATCAATAGAATTTTATCCCTCACAAACCAGGACAGGAAAATAACTTCAGCCCATGATTATATTAAGAAGGAAGCTCTGTCATACTTTAAAAGAATTCTATGTCCCCCTTCACTTAGCTCCTCTTTAGTGACTTTTTTAAAACCATTCATCTCTAAACAATTCTTAAGTTGAGAAACTAGCTACCTTAATAAAGCCATTAAGCAATAAAGAGATAAAGGAAGTTGTATTTGAGATGAATCTTATGAAATCCACAAGACTTGATGGATTTAATAGTTTTCCATAGGAAGTCTTAAACACTTATAAAGACTACTATTTTTGAAGCTATCCAAGAATTTTTTGAGAGAGATAAAATTGTCAAAGAGATTAACTGGACTTCCTTTTTCTTTTTTTTAAGAAAATGAATAAAGATTTCATTAACTATAGCAAAGCTATCCCAATAATACAACAAATACACCAAAATGATGTTAACTAAAAAAAAGTAGTTAGATTACATTATATAGGCTTCATACTCTATTTGTTGCTAATTCCAATAGATAGGTCATACTGGGATGATTTTGCCATTGTTATGACTCGAATCTAATTAATTATTCCCTCAGCTAATTATTGTTTATTTACTTCCTCCCCTTATGGATCCTCTTATTTTTTTCTTTCTATAGAGAATAGACTATTTTTGTGAAAATTTTCCTGTAAAATGCTCCATCTTGTATCTGTTGCTTCGCAATACATATAATCCACTTAAGAGCTACTATCCAATCATATGCAAAATAATAATTAGCCATCATATGTCATATTTTGCTCCATACAACTTTGGATATCTGGATTAAAAGAACAAATGATCCCTGTCTTCTTCTGCTTCTTTACACAAAAACGTATAGGGTAATGATCCAAACCACCTACTTTTGGTTTTGATTCTATTATTGATGACTAGCCAAGGATCACTAATGCTTTACACTAGGTTGCATTCTCTACTTCATCTTTTAGTGCTCTATAGCATGACTGACTTCTCTTTTCTTAATTTCAAAATTCCTTAATCCTAGGTCCTTCAATAAGTTTAGACTCATATCATGTTGCAACTTTTAATATAAAATCATCTCAAAACTTCTTGTTAACAAGTAGAGGAAGGTACTCCGAAACATCATTAGTGAATTACAAGGAACTTCTGTAGATGGGAGGTTGATAAGGGATAACATATTAATGGATTATGAGCTATTTAAGGAATATTCAAGAAAGAAGGGGCCTAAAAATTTATGCAATAATGATTGAATTCTTCAAAGCCTTTGACATAATTGGCTAGGAGTTAATCCTAATTTTTTTAGAAAATTTTGAATTCTCATAGAAATTTAAAAATTGGATCAAACTTTGCATCACAATAACATTTTTTTATGTCATAATCAATGGAGAACCAACTTGCCTATTCCAAAGGGTAAGGAGACTGACGCAGGGTGAGCCCTTTATCACCTTTCCTCTTTAATCTTTGTATCAAGGAATTATATAAATTGATTAAAAGAAATGTCAAAAACAATCCTAGCTTTAAGTATCACAATAAATGCAGTAACTTTTGACTTGTTTCCCCATTTTTTGTTGATGATTTAATCTTCTTCTCTAAAGAACATGAAGCTTATACTACCATGCTTATTGCATCTTTAAAAGTGTTCAATGGATTGTCAATTCTAGAAGTAAATAAGGGTAAAGGCCATATGGTTCTTTTTAGGTAGCATTCAATGTAGGGTAAGATTAGTTTTCAAGAATTTATGGACTCCAAATAATGTCTCCTCCCTTCAAGTACCTTAGCCTCCCCATATTTTTAAGGAAGCTCCTCTTGTCTTCCTTTAATTGAAAAATTACAACAGAAGTTGAGATGTTGATGTAATATATTTCTTTCTAATATGGACTAAGTTCTCCTAATTAAATCAGTCTTAAATTCTATACCTGTTTACTAGTCTTCCCATTTCTTCCTTTCCAAGGGACTAAGTAAGGAAATTAAGAAGATATTAAGGAGCTTTCTATGGAATATGTAAGGAAGGAAAATTCCAATATAAGGTTGGATGGAGGAGTTATGTAGACCATTAAAAATGAATAATTACTGGTGATTGGGACATAAATCTAGTAGTGACACAAAATTTTCAGAGAAAAGGGAACCAACATAAAGGAATGGAAGATAGTATAAAGAAGGAAACTCTTGCTTAAAGTATCACTTTTCCTATGGCTCTTTGGGAAAAAGAAAGCTCTTACCCTAGATAGGATCACCTATTTGGAACTTATCAATACTTTTTTGCTTTGCAAGGAAGAAGTTAGTTAAGCATTTGTTTTTCAATTGTAAAACCTCAAAGGAGGTTTTTGAAGGTATTAAATATATAGACTATCTAAATATGCTAGGGACAAACTATATTGACGTAATAGATAGGTTATGTGCTACTAGAGGGCTAGCCAAAGAAGACTAGGCAATCTAAAAGTTACCTTTGGATTATGTATATACTATCTTTGGAAAGAGCAAAAATAAAAACTTTGAGGGTTCAAAGAAAAGTTCTACACAAATGATGATAGAACTCTATTTTTGCATCAGATAGCCAAAAAAAAAACTTTGATGGTTCAAAGAAAAGTTCTACACAAATGAAGATAGAACTCTATTTTTGCATCAGAGAGTAAATATTTTTTTCCAGGAATTCCAAAAATAGAAGGATTTCTTGTCTAAACTTAAGATGAAATGGAGCAAGCTAAAAATGGAACACGTCATTCAAATCATGTAACTCACAAATTATACTTCGAGTAATCCTATAACAATGGACGTGATATTCAATAGAAGAGATTCTCTTCATAATGAAACTAGTGTAAGGAGGTTCCAAGTAAGGTCTTAATAATAGCTATTGTAGTCCATAGAGTTAGATAGACCATGAAACATGCAGTTTCTTAAAAATCATTGCATGCAGATGAAACAGATGGAGAATCAAAGTAACGAAGATAGACGATGTTTCAGCTTCTATAGGAACCAACATATGGTTTATGAAAAGGACACTTATCATGGTCCTAAGCTCGAGTCTTCAAAGATAATCTCTAAGTTAGTTAACCCTTATGTTAGTTATGATGTTATATATTCATCTGTTAAATGTAAAAACAAACTACTTATTTTACGCTAAAAACTACAAGTATACAGGTCATTACTTGTAGTAAAAAGCAGATAACGTCCCATAGAGATTATGCTTAGGAACCACTTAATTCAGTTTATGCTTTGTTTAAAAATCTAATTTAAATAACAAAACTAAAAAATAAACTAAATCAAACAAACTAGCAATGAACAAATAATGTAACAAAAGTGCAGGAACTTTAATTTCAAGATTAAAGATTAGAGATCACTTTTTCCTATATTGTCTCCCTCTTACCTCGTTGATTGAATTATGCCTCACTTAAGATGTCCTAATGTTTCAATCACCCTCTCTCAAAGTGTAATCAAATGTCCCTGGCCAAATTAAATGGAATTGACTATGCAATCTCAATGTATAAAATCAATCTACATATTTAACTAGTTATGAAGTTATCCTATGGGTAATCAACTAATTAGTCAAGATCTCTCTCTAACTAATCAGTTAACTTGATAAATGTAGGTCTGTAAGGTGCCAACTCTCATTGTACAGTCCTACATAATTTACTCAACTTAATTTCTTAATAAAAAAGCTTGATGGAAGCTCTTGATTATCAGTACTGATTCCCATCTTTTGTACCTGGGAGTTTGTGATTTTGTGTGAACAGTGGAAAAAATCTGAATGATGGCTGCCGAATATAAATAGGAAGGATTTTTTTAATTTTTTGTCTATTAGTCACCTAAGGTTCAAAAAGACGAAAAGTCCCTAGAAAAATTGAATTTGGAAGTATCCTTGCATTTGTCCTGATGCTGGCCACAATTGTGGTCTATATGACACGATCGTGGCCTTCATGCCACAATCATAGGCCAATCTTGGTGCTTCTGTCATGATCATGGCCTACCTGCCACGATCATGGGTTAATCCTAGTGCTTCTATCATGATCATGGCCTGCTTGTCATGATCATGGGCCTATGTTATGACCCGAGTTCCCTCCAAAACTCCTTCATTCTTGGATATTGACCCTAAAATACTGACAAACATAAATAATTAACAAATCAAGATGACACATATTAAATGATCAAATTAACAGCTAAACAAAAATCAAACTATTTCCTAAAACATGATGAAATTTACACTTAACAACATCTCCATAATGATTAAAATTTTTTCACTTCATTTTCACAACGATTAAAGTATGTAATTCCTTAAACTTTGCCCAACTCAAGTATTAAGCTACTACATACATCATGATTAATTTTCATTAGTGCACATAAGCAAACTCAACTTATGAAACCATCACTTAAAGATAAGTATAAACTTAAAATGGACCTTCCTTACGAATTTCACTCATTTCTCTCAAGTGTTTGAAGATTAGTGTTTCGCTTAAAATAAAGTGTCACTTAGCACTCTATTAACTTGTGATTGGGCAAGCTAATATAGTTTTTGGATTTTAAAATGGGGTGATTTCAAGAAACAAAAGGTTAAAGGCTCAATGGGGCTAGGAAGGGATAATAAAAGAGTAAGTCATTTAAGGCAAGGGTTAAAAGAAAAAGGGCCTTAATCATTTCTATCTAGCATGCATCCAGTAGATTTAAACCGATTCAAAGCAAATTCTAAAGGTAATTACCTAAGGAAGCATCACACAAACAAGGAAATGAAATGACTATAAAATGGAGTCATAAAGGCTTAATTCCTCATATAAGCTCAAATGACAATCCATTATACTTCTATACACTACCTTATTGCTCAAGTGTCAAGCTCTGAGTAAGCTTATGCAGCTAACTACTTTCATCACTCCACGTGGTTCACTCTTCACTCAAATAGACTAATTTAAGTTTACGTATGCATTTAATCTCATTACAACTAGCATGATAGAATCTCATGGCAACAAATTAATCATAAAGATTCAAATGTAAAGGAAATGGCACACCTAATACTAACAACCTAACATAATGACATGCAAAAATGCAAACACAAATACAAAGACTACCTCCCCAGACTCAAACAACACATTTTCCTCAATGTGAAAAGAATAAAAAACAAAACACAAATAGAAGAAGAATAATAGAAGAGATGAAAGGCAAGATGGTCTCATAGTGATAGGGGCGATGGAGGCGGTGCATTTCTCCTCTCATCTTTTAGTCCTCCAACAAGCTATGATGCAGAAAAAACCTTCAAGTAACCTTAAAACACACCATTGAACACCTAAACAACAATAGATCGAAGGGTGAAACAAGTTAAAACCTAATCAAAACCAAACTAAACACTATGAAATCAAAGAAAAACCACACTAACACAAAGACAAGGAAATGAAAGACAAACATTCTAAGTTAAGGTCATTAGCTTGACCATTCCATATGCAATCATGAAAGAGTGAGTGAAAGAAAAGAAAGTACTTCCCTTTCTTGTGAGAATGACCCTCTAAAGTATAGCTTACACCTATGCCCCATTAACCTTAAAAGTTTCATCCTTATCATTTTCCAACTCCAAAGCTCCATGAGGAAACACTTAAATAACCTTAAAGGGGCCACTCCATCTTGACTTAAGCTTTCTGGGAAATAACTGAATATGTGAATTGAACAAAAGCACTAAGTCCCCACTTTTAAATTCCTTCTTTTTGATGTGGGCATCATGCCACTTCTTCGCCCTTTCCTTATACAACTTGGCATTTTCATATGCATCATACCTTAACTGCTCCAATTCATCAAGTTATATTAATCTCTTCTCGATCGCTAGCTTTCAATTCATGTTCAATTCTCCAATTACCCAATAGGCTCTATGCTCCAACTCCAATGGTAAATGGCAAGCCTTGCCTATAACATCCCGTTTTCATATAACGGGTCGAACCATAGAAACGGGTACATGTGAGATCAGTCGGAGAAATTAGAAAAACATATCTCATGCTCATGCATTTGTAAACAGTGATTTTTGCACATGAAAAATATCTGTACATGCATTCATGACATTTTCCCGGTATAATTGTGAATAAATGGG
>JANZXP010000195.1:5739318-5763689 GCA_027576715.1 Erythroxylum flavicans | reverse complement strand
GTTATAGTTAAAATTATGAATTACATTAATTACAAAATTTTAATTTACTTAAATTATTTATTAATTATTTTTAGAGATAATTAATAAAACTAAATTCATGTTTCATAAAATTAATAAAATTATTTTACCAAAAAAGATACAATACAAAATCAATAGCTACATTGGAGAGTGGACTGGAGACTGATTCTAATTGATTAAGTGTACTTATTGATAAGGTCGTCAACAGTTTGGCTCCAATTATCTGTATGAACAAACATTATTACTATTTTAATAATGTAATATTATATAAAAAGAAAATTAAAATTACCTCCATCTCCATCTTTATATATTTGATCAAAATAACCTTCCATTGGTTAATTACTTTCACCAATCCCCTCTGCATTAATACCTGTGACTGTAAGAAAAAAACAATATTAAGTAAGATAATATAAAGGTAAATAAAATAAATATAATAAAAGAAAAAGAATTTACTATCAATATGTTCAGTTTTTAACCAACTTTTAGTACACATAAGAACTTCCACAGTGTGATAATAAGTCGACCACGATGAGAAATAATGATCCAACCACTAGTACTAAATGCAGACTCTGAAGCAATAGTCGACGATGGAATAGTTAACAAGTCCCATGCAATGGCTTGAATGATAAGATAATTATGTCCAAACGTCTTCCACTTTAACAATATGTTGAACAACTCGCCTTCAGTTTCAAGAACACACTCATCAGAAATATATCTATCGAACTTCACCGTACCATAAGATATCCTAGCCCTTTTCTCTTTCAAAAAATTTGAAAGGGAATCTGTCAGTAATGGGATAGAAAAGGTCGAACTTGAAACTGAAGTATGATTTGAATTTGAACTGCCTGTATCCCGATCACGAGTTTATTGCATTTTGGCTTCATAATCATGAAACAATTGATACAATAATTGTTTCATGGTATGTACACGCTCTTGAGCTTCACCACTGTATAATACATTAGAAATATATTCAATAACATCCATCTTGTATCTCGGGTCTAACACATATAGTACTGCAACAATATCTCTAACCTTAGACCAACAAGAATTAAACTTCTCTATCATCCGCTACCCCATTGTCTGAGTCACTTCATTGGAGTCGAACATCCACAATCCCAAAACATGCTTTATGTTGGTCATAATGCTAAAGATACAGTGTGAAGTTGGATATTTTGTTCCTAAAAACAATTCAGTCCACCTATTGAATAATTCCAACTTCATATAAAGATCTTTAGCTAAGTCCCACGGGTCCTCTGATGGTACGGAGGTATACTGAGGATCCCTTTCTGCTAATCTAGTAAATAACTGAGCATATGGGATTGCCGACTCCATCATCTTAAAGTTTGAGTCCCATCTCGTAGGACAATCCAAAACCAACTTCTTTATACAAAGAATGCATAAAATCTGTGCAACATTTTCAAAAGTTTCAACTCTTTTAGGAGTTGCACTCTAATATAAAACTCTACTTTGAATACACTTAATTGCTTCCTTTATCGTCTCCAACCCAACCTTCACAATCAAGTTAAGAGTATGCAACGCATATGAAATAACTTACCTCCAGCCAATAAACTCCCAACTAGCATCTTACCTTCAACTTCTCAATCATAGCGTCATTTGTGATACAATTATCGACTGTGATACAAGAAACTTTGTTGTCGATGTTCACACCCATAAAATAATGAAATTAAGTAAATGATAATAATATTAAAGAATATAAATTACCTCAAAATTGCATAGCTTCCAATCATTATCAATATAATGTACCGTCACCGCCATGTAACCCTTCTGTTGGTTATCGGCTATCCATATGTCTGTTTTTATGGCAATTCGTCCTTCAACACTCGACAATACTCTTAATATTTCTCTTTTCTTCTCCTCATAAATTTTCAAAATATCATTTCTCAATGTATTCTGACTTGGAACCTTAAAATTCAGTTGTAGTGAATTGAGAAATATCCTAAATCTCTCGCTTTCAACCATAACTAATGCATGTTCATCTCCAACAATCATATTAGCCATCAAAATTCTTGATCTCTTATTGTCAAAAGTTGTTACGGTTATTTCATTTTTTCCCTTCACAAGTTTAGGGGTCAAAAATGATTGACCTCCTAAATCCATTTTCCTTATAGAACATGATTCGGTATGTGTCTTTAAATGCGACATTCCACCTTTCAAACCACTTGTTTACAACTTATGACAATAATTACATTATGCTTTTTCAATTCCTTCGATCGATGTAATCTTCTTAAAGTGATTCCAAACATCACTTTTAAGTTGACTAACTTGACTTCTAATTGAACTTGTATCATCACTTGGTGTCATAATAGAAGTTTCCACTTCTACCTCCGATACTAGATTAGAACTCTCAACTGAAGGAATAATATGTTCATCCATCTAATTTGACAAACCAACCATGAAACCACTATATTTAAAATAAAATATAAGCTACATTAAGTACTAAATATTATAAAAAGCTAACATTATATCAAAATAAAAGTAAAACAATCATTGATTCATAATTTCTTAATTTGAAAGTAAGGCAATAAAAAATTTTGAAGTAGTCAATACAAATAGAACAACAAAATACAAAGGGGACTATATCAATAATACTGTTATTGATCTTGTTCTAAAGGCACTTTGATGGAATGTTAGTGACCTCTTCCATCACCTTTTTTGTTTATCTAGAAATCAGGTCATATGGGACAATAGGGGTAGTATTATAGAAAAGAAATAATTGATTAATTAATAAAGGGATAAAAGAAATGTGCAGGTCAACTATCGATACTAACCTGCAGTTAACTGTGTATGGTTTCTGTTCTTACAGTTCATTTTTAATTTCTTTTTGAACTTTTGTTTCTGTCCTTATTTCATAACTAGAGATAATTCACCTACTTTAGTTGGTTCTTTTATGATTTATGCTTCTAGAAATAGAAGATCACTATATTAAATTTTTTATTTGTATTGCATATTAAATTGCTATAGAGAAGTTAACCATTTAATTTGCTCAACAAGTATGTTCTCATCGGTAAATTTCATACCTCAGTCCCAGGTTGTCATGTTGCCATGTCGGACTTCTTCAAGTGTGTATGATACAGGAGATTCTAGAATTTCAATCATACGTAGTTTGTGCTGTGAATAATATTTTAAAACTTTCACTTATTGGTCATATTGTTTTTGTTATATAAAAAATTTAAAAATTGATAAGACCCTCTAGAACTGGGTTACTAATATCTATTCCTGTTCGCTGTCTTTATCTCTTTAAAATCATATTCTTACTTTGTTTTTGTGCATGTGTTTTTCAATAGATCCATTCTGGAAGAAGTTGAAGTTGGCAGCCGAGAATAAGGTATGTTTCCCCATCTTAATGGTGTTTTCTACATGTGAATTTATGATAAGATGCCACTTTTAGGTACAGGAACTAATTCAAGGCTGTGATGACTTCATTTGATCAATTAGTTCTAATTTGTGACCTCATTTAGCTTGTATTTAATGGGATTGTCTCTATTTTTTTGATCATTTTGATGTTGCCTACGGCCTTTAAAGGTGATATTTCTTTCATTATCTGCATAAGCATTGCTATTTATGACTCTTTTAGCAAGTCTAAGCTATTAACTCTCGCATAAAAGACTGTTGTTGATTACTCCATTTACTCTATTGTCCATAAGCTTAAGCTGGCTGGTTCATTGCCCAAAGTATTCGTTCAATTATCTGAATCTCGTTGTGAATGATTGTGTATGTTATATTTTAGAAAGGAAGTTAAAAAGATCTGTTGACAATTAGTTATTCCAAGGAATGATGGTTTGTGAAGTGTGAGCCTTTTTGTTATGCATGATATGAAAATTTAATCTTTTTTGGAAATTGATATGTTCTCTTTCCATCTTTTTTATTTTGTTATGTTAAGATTGAGCACTCAGCTATAAGTTCTTTATCTCGGAATACTTTAGGATGTGCTTTATGAGAATGTTGCTGTGTCATCAATGTGAATGTGCAGTTGGGTGCAGCAGAGGCCGAGAGGTTTTGCAAGGCTTTTCAAGAAGTTCACAGGAAACTTGTATGCAGATCTTACCATATTATCTGCACACTTGCATTTTACAGTTGTTAATGCTAAAAACTATTTTGCATCCCCTGACACACAGGTATATGAAGACCTAAGTTTGGATGCTGCCCGAGATTTTCTGAAAAAATCAAAAGGTCGTAGAGCATAGTAGCCTTCGCTTTTCTGAGTTCAAGTTGGTGTTGTTTTGGGAGAATCAAAGGAAGCTGCCTGGCTAAGAGAGGGATTGGGAGCTGGATTGAAGTTGTTCAAATACGCTTTTTGTTTATGCTGCCTGTTCTATTCTGAAGAATAGCTTTGAACAGAATGGATTGCCCATATGCTGATTGAAGAAATATGTTTAATTTCTTTTCTCCTGGTGCAGGATTGGAGGGATTTGTTAGTTCATGACCTCTTTAGGTATACTTGACTGTGCGGTACTTGACTACATCGAGTACTGGATATACAAAATCAATGTGCAACTAAGCAAACTTTAGCTTAAAAGACAATTTCTGCAAGTTAAATGCGATATTGAACTTCTTTTTTAAAATTTCCAAAGAGACATTCTGAGTTGAGCATTTTCCTTTTCTCTATCCATCCCTGAAGTTAACTTACGCAACTAATCTACATCACCTAATATGATAGAATTTGTGAAGAATTTTCAAATAGTTTCCCTTCCTCTGACCCATGATGCTTTTAGTTAGGAAAGAATATGAATAGGTTTGGGTTCAAGTAAAATTTGTGCTCCGAAACGGCATCGTATGCCAGATCTTCCTCTCAGTCCTCCCTTCTCTATTTCTCGTTGTCCCTACTTGGTCATTTTTCGCAGGAAGATGTAAATTCCTTACGAAGGAGCTAGTGTTAATGGAGCTACTGTAAAAGGATAGGTAATAGATTTCTGGGAACCTGAGATGTTTTTCGTGAGGTTCCACAGGTTGTAGATGATTATGGATCAGATGGATATTAAACCTTAAGTTGTGACTTCTATTGATTAGAATTGGATGAGATAAATTAAAGATAGTATTATTTTAAATAAATTAATAATTTATAGTATTATTTTAAATAAATTAATAATTTAAATTAAATAATAGTTTTGATATAATTGATTTATAAGCCTTTTCTTTAAACTCTGAATTTCTTGAATTAACTCATTTGGACTTGTTCATTTCATAAATGGTGACACTTAACCTATGCTTTTCATAATTTTGGTGCCATTAGAGTTTATGATTTAATTAAGCCTGTCAAGGAATCATTTAGTATTAAATTGCAAGAACATGAAACCAAAAAACCCTAAACCCCAAGAAGTAGTACTTGTGCTTAGTATCTCTCTCCCTCTCCGCCTCTCCAGTTTTTACTAATGGCAAAGCGTTTAGTGCCTTTGTTGAATCGCATTTTGGTTGAGAAGATTGTTCCTCCTTCCAAAACCAGCTCCGGTATTCTACTTCCTGAGAAGAGCTCCAAGGTTCAATCTTTTCACTTCCTCTTTTCCATTTTCTTTAGCTTTTCTTGCCTGCTTTAATTTCCTCCGGCTTCGGGTTGCAATTTCTCTGCTTATATTTTGCTTCCATCTTTATTTTCCTATCTGGGTTTCTCCCTTTTGCTTGTGTTGTGTGTTCTCTTGTTCTTCTTTTGGCTACTTCGACATTTCCCGTTTCTGGGTGTTCTTCTGATTTAAACGTTTCTTCTTGATCTCTCTGCTCTTTACTTCTCGTGTTTCGTTTATTTTTACGATAGTCCATGACTAGTGGCTTGGTCATTTACTTCTTTCGATCCTGTTAGTACTTTGAATTAAGGATTTCAATTTCCTATATACTTGGCTATTGGCAGTTGACAAAGATGCACGCTTCACTTTTTCAGTGAAATCTCAATTTAATTACCTTTGTGACAGACGGATTTCACCTCCATTTCGTTGCCTTATCTCAGTGCTTCACCTGTATATTTACAAATTCCTGATTTCGTGTTAACACTGCAAAAGATCTCATTTTTATAAACTGGTCATGGCTTATCGTATCTAAAAATCTTTAGTATCAGCTTCCTTTTCGTAGCTGTGCTTTTGTCATGTTAGTATTAGTGGAATTCAAGACTTAGAATTCGAATTATAATTTCAGAATTGATTTCTGCAGATTCTTTTCCACTTTCTACGCACAAGCTAGTGTTCCCTCTAACAATTAACTTGTGATTTTTCCAAGGGATAGTTTAACTGCTTGATAATTCGGTTGGTGTTATATATGTCTTAAATTTTAATTTCCAACAAAAGGTGTAAGGGAAATACAATTTTTACAAAAATGAAGAAACTTTAGACTTGCACTGCTGGTAGCAAGACTATTATTGCTTGATTGACATCATAGTGAGAACAATTTGCTTATTTTGAGATTTGCCCTAATAGTCTAATATTCTGCAGTTTCTTCAATCACTTCTCTATTATTTGGATAATATTAATGTTAAGACTCCTTTTGATATTTACCCGAATGTTAATCCTCGTTTATGAATTTGTTTGGTCATTAACCCTTAACATGCTTGACTCATTTTCTTTGCTCCTTTCAAATGCTTTCTCTATTCCAGTTGAACTCCGGAAAAGTGGTTGCAGTGGGTGCAGGAGCTCGTGATAGAGATGGAAAGCTGATTCCTGTTACTATAAAGGAAGGAGACATTGTTCTTTTGCCTGATTATGGAGGCACTGAAGTGAAACTTGGTGATAAGGAGTGAGTTTTCCTGTCTCCTGGCTCCATCTTATTCATTTGAGTTTCATATCATCTCATTCATTCTACGTAATCCAAGTTTGCATTTTCCCTTCAATTTTCGTATTTCTTCTGATATCTGTTCTTTTCGGGATTATCCTATGTTTTTGCAATTGTCCATGTTTACCAATATTTGATATCGTCTGACATTGTTGCTCGTGTTTTTTTTTTTTTTGGGTTTCAGCTATCATTTGTACCGCGATGAAGATATCCTTGGAACTCTTCATGAATAGTGCTGATTACATTGTGTTTTCTTATATGGAAAGTAACTGGGTCAGATGGAAATCTCCTTGAGTTCTGGTTTGCATTTGGAACTTTTATGAGACTTGTATCTCGAGGATTGTTGAGGGCATGAGAAAAAAGATGCGGAAAGGGAAAACTTTCTTATCCCTTCATTAATTATCCTCATGCATATTTTCCTTGCTGGGTAATTGTGATTGCTAATGGAGGGATGATACTTAAAAGCCTTCAAATTGAACTTTGCTATATGGAAGGATGATACTTAAAAGTCTCCAAATTGAACTTTCCTATCTTAAACAAAATGTGGCGATATCCCCTTTAATTTATAGCCAGAACTGCTCGATACAAGACTTCCTTAATCCTACCGGTTATAATGAATTTTAATATTTGCTTCTATTTAGATTTTAGAACCCATGTTCATCAGTTTGGCCCAATGATAAGCTACATGTGCAAAAAATTCACCTTTATTTGTATTTGTAGTTGCTAGTACAATTCTTATCTACTTAACTGGACGATTAATCATGACTACATTGCCTAAAAATTGCAATTACTATTTCAGTTAATTCAGACCAAATCTTGTGATATTCAAGACATTTCACATTGCAACGCAAATAAGCAATTAAATGAGCGGTAAAATTGACTAGCTTGCAATTTGAAAAGCTGCAGAGAGAACCCACAAAAAGGGTGAAATGTTGTTTTGTCTTTAGAGATAGATTAAGATAGAACACTAATGCTAAAGACATCATTTTGGTAACCCAAATAAACGGGAATTAAGTAACAATCCAAAATTCTCAACGTCGCTTTTCCAAATCAAAACGAAAATATAAGAATGGTACATCAACCAAACCAGTCAGGTCTTTGAAGTCACCTAATGCTTCCTCCTTCAATCGGGAAGTATCTGTTCACCGTCTGCATCTGCTTCTGTCTCAACTTTAGGTTTGGATGGGCCTGCTCCTGGGGCCTCTTTCTTCTTGATTCCACTAACTATATCATCGATTCTTAGAAGCATGCAAGCTGCTTCTATCGCTGTCTTGAATGTCTGCGCCTTGACATTGTAGGCATCCCAAATCTGATTATGTACAAGTATGTACTTCCTTAAATCACTTTGATATGAGATAATGTCATTGGAAACAAAAAGAAACAAAAGAAAGTGAGAGAGATAACAACTTGGTACATATGTTACCAATCCTGATAAACTCAAAAACGGTCTCCAACAGCATTGTAACATTATTGCAAAACCACAATATACCCTCGAAAGCAGACAAATGGAGCAAAATTATCATACCTTCCTCTCTTTCATATCAGTAATTTCACCTGTGTTCCCATCTATGCCAGTCCATGCATTTTCACCATTCGCATGCTGTAAAAAATATTACGAGATATACAAAAAGTAAACCATTAATAAATTATGGAAAGAATATCATCATTTCGTTAAAAAAAAAATGAACTGCAGCACAAGTATACCTTTCCTTGCAGGGCAGTCATGGTCCGAATCACATTAACACCGCAATTTTGAGCAAGTGTTCGTGGTATAGCTTCAAAAGCAATGGCAGCAGCTTCATATGGCCACTGAATCAAAATTAATAAGACAATGTAAGTGTCGTGATTAACATGACCAAGTTCCCATATAATCAGCTTACATCCATCTATCCAAATACTGATGACACCAAAAAGAGAGTTCTTAATTTTGTCCTAGTTGATCATGATTTGGGATTAGAAGTACTTTGACAATGTTGACACCTTTTCTATTCCCTCAATGGACGAACTCTTCTGCTTCAGAGTAGCAGATACAGTTAATTCTGTCCCACCACCCCCAGGAACAAGTTTTGGATTCTTGAGTATGTTTCTGGCAACAGACATGGCATCCTGCACAAATACCGGTTCCAAAATATCACTACAATTCAAGCACAAGAAAATTTTGAATTTTACAGCTTTATATTACCTGTAAGTTTCTTTCGACTTCATTCAGGAGATCCTTACTAGCACCTCTTAATAGAACGGTACAAGCTTTTGGATCTTTGCAATCGACAATGAAAGCAAAGAATTCATCTCCAATTTTCCTGACCTCAAATAGACCAGCCCCTGTGCCCACATCAGATTCTTGCAATTCATCAGGCCTGTTCACAATTACAGCCCCACAAGCCTTTGCAATTCTATTGTTGTCACCTTTACTCAACCTCCTGATAGCACTAACACCTGCCTTGCTTAAGTAGTGGCACGCTAAATCACTAAGCCCTTTCTCTGTGATTACTAGATCGGGTTTGAACTTCAGTATCTGCATGCACATGTTCTCAATGTATTCCTCTTCCATTTTTAAAAGGACTCCCCAGTCTTCCTCTTTAACCAACTCAGCATTTGTTTGATTCTCACCCTTCTTGTATTCAAGTGGGCAGTCAAGAAGAATAATGTGTGGATTGACAATCTTCCTTTTCATCTTACCAGGGGCAACCACATCCTTGTTAAACATAACTCCTTTAAGAACTTTGGAATCTTCCAACTGCCCACCTGGTACCTTCTCAACTTTAATGTAATTTTTAATGTCCACTTCTCTTAATCCCTGGCCAAGGTCAACACCTACTGTTGTGGTAGCATCGATTGCTAGATCCTGGACATTAACTGAAGACTTAGCACAAAGCACAGAACAATTAAATAACATTGAATATAGAATTGGAAGATTGTAATGATTTGTGCTCTCTTCTCTTACAGCAAACATTAAATTAGGAATCATACAAGATACTATTCAACCTAATTCAAAGCAACAAGGCAAAAATACTTATGCATGTATGAAACACATTGTTCATGTAACTCACTTGTCATTGTAATATACAGTCACACTCCTATTTTAAAATTTCTTATATATATCCTTTTTTCATGTGAATTGTAACATGCAGTTCTATAATTTTAGAGTCCCACAACTATTCTAAGTTACATTTACTAAAATATGCGAGAATGCTGAGACACACAACAAAGAACTAAAACAAATGCTAGTACAATTATTAGTGACTGCAAGTCCAAATTCAGTATCAGGCCTGTTAAATAGAGGCTAGAAAGGTTTCTGTTACAAAAAAAAAAAAAGTGCATGCCATAAGAAATACGTACAGCAATTAGGTCTCCAAATTGACCAGTGAATTTTGTGCCTATACAACTCTTGACCAACCCCAGCATTGATGCACCTGCAATTGGTATATATATATATATATACATCAATAACTCAAACAGTATTTTCTTATTCTTACAGGAATTTGCTCTCGTGTGTTTTTGTTTGGCTCCCTTCTCCTAAGAAGGGTCCTAATGCTACTATTGCCTAACTTATAAAAAGCTTTCATAATTTCCCTTAACTTAGAAGAATAAAATTTATGACATAAATTGAATTTCTTTTTGGGAAAAAAACTACATATCAGTATATACAAGACAGCTACATAATATTTGTAAGAAAATAACATAAAATACACAAAAACTTACGGTCATTGACATCAATATTCATTGCAATTTTGTCTAGCACAGCAATGGCATCCTCCAAAGCTTTATTGTAGGCTGCAAACCAAGTAAAAGCAGATATTCTCAACCAAAGTTTTATGCAAGCATGACAAAATATTCCAATAGCAACATAATGTTACCTCGACAGATGACTGTTGGATGATAGTTCTTGTCAATGAAGGCTTCTGCAACATGAAGCATCTCTCCGGCTACAAGCAATTTATTTCAATCAGTTGCAATAATAAAACCTACCAAGCATTTACATCATACATTACAAAGTTCCAGATACGTACACAATCTGCCATATTATGTCTGATTTTAAGGAAATATTGGAGATTGTCAAGCATAACACAAAGATAAACTTATAATCCAACAACTCATCCAACAAAAACATAAAGAAATGGAAATATTTCATGATGAATAATAGATTGTGAGATAGTACGAAATTGATGCCATACCAAGAACAATAACGGATGTAGTTCCATCTCCTACTTCTGCATCTTGTGTTCGGCTTAATTCAATCATGGACTGCCATAGACAACCAAAAGGAAAATGTTTGAGAACAAAAATAACAAAAAATGAAGCACGAGAATAAGAAAGTGAAAAATCAAACTACAAAAGGCGAATGAATAAAGAAAAATAAACAAATAATGTTTGAAGAATGCAAAAGTAAAATAAGATAACAAAAAAAACTAAAAAATATATGTTCCAACATAGAAAAATGAATAGCACACAATATGTAAATCCAGCTGGGATCAACATCATTAAGCTATAATACAATAATATACAAAACTAAAATATTCAGCTTAGACAGGAAGAGAGAGAGAGAGAAAGAGAGAGAGAGAGGAGCATGCCTTTGCCGCTGGATGTGCCAGATCTAACTCTCGCAAGATAGAATTTCCATCATTTGTAACTACAATTCCTATAAGTGAACAACAATATATAAAACTAGTCAAATTTTAACAGAAGAGATACACATATATTGATAGTGAGCAGTGTCAAATGCAACAAAGTCATAACATCAGCAGCCCACCTACACCAGTATCAAGTAGCATCTTCAACATGGATCGTGGACCCAAGGTTGTGCGAATAATATCAGCAACAGCCTGTCACACATAAGGCAAACATTACGCCAACAAATCCCATAATAATAGAGTATAACAGTAACACCCAAGCCAAACAAGCTAGGGAAGTAAGTAGTTCATTTTCCAAGATAAAAGCACGGATTGCTCAGATTAATGTTCATAAAGCCAAGTACAGTATATATTTCTTCCCCTCTAGATGTGTGTCATTATCAACTATGGCCAAAATAAAGTCAAATCAGAACAAGGTTAAGTACTATACGTCATAGAAGGATTAATTGGCTAGCATACCATTTTTCATCAGTTGAAACTGATCAAAGTTGCCAAGTAACCTAATTAGCAAGCAATATGACTTTGCATGCATACATTATGCAGGACTAATATCTATATCACTTCACATCGATGGGGTTTTAAACACAATTATTAAACAACAAGATTTTCTTGCAAGGCATATCATTAAAATTGCAAGAGAATAGCAAAATGAACCTTCTTCTTGAAATTAACTCAACCAGAAGTTGAAATAAACACAATTTGCATCTTACACAAACAACATAGACATAAACGGCAATAATACCAATCTAGACTCATGTCTGAGTAAGAATGACGACAGTAGTAGTTGTCACCAAATGGGTATTCAAAAGTTCACATATTATGAAAATACTGCGGAACGTTAGGCACCAACCAGCAATGGTATATTCAAAAAGTAATCATATGTTTATTTACAATACCCAATAGGAATGGCATGAAGAATATAGTAAAGAAACCCATATTAAATAATATCATAAAGCATTAATTATACCTTTGCAGCCTGTATATTGGCATGGTGAACCTTGGTTCCAGATTCCCGTTTCAAAGAATCCTCTGATTATATTAATTACAGTTAGAATAATGAAAAAACAAAAACACATTCATAACAACAAGAAATGCTATTATGGTAAATCAGCCTTTCAACTGAAATGAAGTGAAGAGAAGTTCAGTACGCGCAAAACTTGAAGCAGTTTTTTTAGTTTGAAATGAAACACAAGAAAAAAGATATAAACCCTAAAACACCCAGCAATCAAAGTAAAATTTGAAAGAAGACATAAATATGTATGGATTACTCATTTCCCTTACACAGATCAGATTCAAATTTTAAATGATGAACAAGAAAAAAAAAAAAGAACAGGAGGAATAGAAAAGAAATGATACTAACTGAGAACAAGAACAGGAGCGTGCATCTTTGTATGCTTTGATCCGACGGAAATGAGTAGAAATCAAACCAATAACCAACTCTAAACCCCACAAGCCACAACACAATGTACAGGAAAACTCTGGAATGTGCCTCTATTATAAGGTTTCCGCGGCTTCTTCTTCAAAAACGAAAGCACTGCTCTTATGACAAAATATTTTGGGCTATACCCTAACCGAAACTTAAAAATGGATGCCTGGGCTTTCGTCAATTTTTGGTACATTGAAGCCCACAAACACAAACAGGTTACATTTTTCAAAATAACATTTATAATTTTCGACCAAACAAACTCTGATGTTAATTTTTTTATTTTTATATATATTTATCAATAAATATTTAGTCTTAACATATTTTTATTAAACTACGTAAAAAGATGTTAAGTTTCTTTTTAAATGGTAAGTTTAACAAATATTTTTAAGATGAATAAAGCATCTGTCTCAACAATTTTCAGATTTATATTTTTTGTTAAAATAATTTGTTTTAAAAAAACTTATATATTACAAATAATTTTGTTAGATTATTAATATATTAATTAAATAATATTTATCTAACTAATATTAAATAAAAATAAAATTTTTGCGTCATACAAAATCTTAATAATATCTTGAAAGCAAAAAATTTATAATAGAAAAAGCTAATTAAACAAATTCCTAAAACCATTTAATATGTTTCAGATAGCAGATTAAATAACTGCAGCAGTAGTCATGAACAAAGTTCAAAATTTAAACCAAAAAGATAATGATGTGTAATTAGGATTGCTCAATCTATCCACTAGGAAAATGACAAGTAGCAGAAAATGGAATTCATGTGCTCAATCTTAAGTTACAATTCTAAGGCCAGTTAAATTCTCAAGAGCACTGTATCTACGTCAACCCCAGGGCCATTTAGATGTTAGGTGTTCGAATTTACACCAATAACTAAGGGCCAATACATTTTACATGATGTCGGACATGAAAGATTCATTAGTAGATGCATCATATGCATCATATGGAACAGTCAAGGACGATGTCATAGTTAACCCTTCAGGAAATTTTGTATACATCCACCAACTGTCAAACTAAGATACATTTTTCATAGGAACAAAACGGTTACGGATAGATCTTTCTTAGTTGCCCCAGTTAGTAATAAACTAAGTAAATTCAGTTGGAAAATACAACATTCATACATTCTATAAAAAAACAAGCCAGGATATATGACAAATACTTTTCACATAGGCCCTGTTTGGTTGGAGGGTTAGTAATGAAACGGCATGGAATGTAACACATTTCTATCGTTTGATTGAGGGTTTCGTAATGAAATAGAACGGAATGGGATGAAAGCGGAGGGTTTCATGTTACGTTCCATTCCATCCTAAACAGTGAAAATAAGAAACCTCCAATTCGTGGAGTTTAAGATGGAACTTAAACTAATAAATACATACTACTTAATATGCCCTCAATAATTTTTCTTAATATCAATTATTTCTTCTAACCCTAACCCCACATTAGAATTGAAGTTACGACCCTGAATCTTATAAAATCTTAAAAAATTCAGATTTATACATAAACTTATTAATTAACAAGAAAACAAAAAATCATTCAGATAGAGAGAGAGAATTTTATAAGAATTCTTCTTCGCTTCAACGATTTCCTCATTCTGCAATACTGGTGACGATTCAGAGAACCGAAATCGGAGACGGCGTTGATCACCGCATACCACCCAACAAATCCTTTCCTTTTAAATACCAAAGATGAAATCTTTAGTGAGATTCCTTTAAAACCCTTTAAAACAATCGAGTAAAGCCTGAAGATTGTGCTGGGGTTTTGGGGTTTTAGTGCAATGTAAACAATGGATGATCTTGAAAATGCAATACTTATAAGTTTTGATGAATCGGGTACCATAGATTCTACGCTAAAATCACGGGCGGTAGACTTTTGTTAGCTAATTAAGGAGTCTCCAACTATATGCAATGTTTGTATAAAGAAGTTATGGTTTTGCAAGCTTGTTTAGGTTCAGTTTTGGTGCTTACAGACTTTGCAAGAGGTTATCAGAGTAAAGTATGGACTTTTGAGTCCAGAAGAGAAGGACTTTGTAAGGAAATCTGTCTTCTCAATGTGCTGCTTTGAGAAAATTGAGGATAGCATTGCTGTTACGATTCTAAAGGGTCCTGCATTTATAAAAAACAAGATTGCTCAGTTTTTGGTTACTTTGATTTATTTCGAGTACTCTTTGAGTTGTCCTCCGTTTTTGTTGCTTTTTTGCCACATTTATGCAAAGTAGCAATAGTTATTGATATGTTTTATCAGGTTCTAAATGCCTTGGATGATGAGTTAATTAGTTTAGAGTATCCAAGAATTCAAGAGGAGTTAGGGGTTGTTGGGAGGGTAAAGGATGCTATGAGAGAGCAATGTGTCGGCCAGATGGTTGGAGCATGGTACGACATTGTGTCCTTGTACATGAATTTTGATCTAGAGCTTTGTGCAAATGTGTTAGATTTGATGAGAAGGTACATTTCATGGATTGATATTGGGTTGGTTGCTAACGATGCTAATATGGGGTTATTGCTTAAATTGATTTTACTTAATGTAGGGTCTGATCAGCTTCAAAGGGCTGTTGTGGGGTGTGTTTTGGCAGTGGTTTCTGTAACACCCCATGTTCAAAATCAACTTGTTTTCATCCTAAGTTGGTGATGAATTTTGCTTGCATGGAGACTGGATTTAATCTGGAGTTTGAGCTGTACTGAAAGCCTAACAAGTAAGTGACAATCTGATCTTTATGATATGTTTAGTAGTATGAGAGTTATGCCTGAATTGGAATGACATATGTGAGATATTGGTGAAGAAGTGTGCCAGAATCTTATGAACTGGAAAATTTTCACTGAACACGTCTTGGTATTTTGATTATAACTTGATCTGTGTATTTCTAAATGAGTTGATTCTTGATTCAAATTAAACTAGAGACATATTTCTACAACTTTTCTGAAGAAGCCGAACGTTAATTCTATCTCTAAGCATCTCAAAATCTGGCTGGAATTAGAGTTAGGAATTCTGTTACAGTTTAAAAACAGTCTGAACTCTTTTGGATATAACTTTCAGTATACTGACTCAAATTGTACAATTTTGGTGTTATTACAAACTGGAAACATAGTGGAAAAATTGTCTAGAAGAAAGTGTTGCTGAAATACACCATTTTCCTTCTCATAAAGATCATGCAAAGTTATCCCGAAAGGGGGGTGTTAAGATGAAAATGCTGAGGTGTGCTGGAATTTGATGACTGGAATGTTCTAAACATGCTTCGGTATTTTAGTTATATTTTGACCTGTAGATTTTCAAATGAAACGATTCTTGTTTTAAATTGAACTAGAGACATAATTCTACAACTTTTGTGAAGAAGTCAAATTTTAATTCTGTCTCTATGATTTTCAAATTTGGCATGAAAGTGAGTTGTAGCTTAAGCTGAAGCACTGTCAGGGGCAGAAATCATGTCCTGTGGTTATTGAATAAACTGTATTGATGTGGGCCGAATTAGACTAAGGTGTCTTCACCAAAGTTGTAGCTTATTCTCTTAGCTTTAATTTGGAATAAATTTTGTAATTTTTGGATATCTGAGCTGAAAGATATGAGTTGTGAAAATAGAGGGTATGATCATGTACTAGCTAAAAGTTCAAATGTGTACAGTCTGTGGTATTTTATGCATAACTCTTTGAATACTGAATCAAATTGGATTATTTTGGAGTCATTAGAAACTTGAGACACTATAGAACAGCTTTCCAGAAGGAAGTGTTGCCTAATTTTGTCATTTAGCCTACCAGATTAATCATGCAAAGTTGACCCGAAATCATATGGGTAGAAAATCTGAAGTGGTCACTTAGGTTATGAAATTGATTTCACATTATTTTATTTTGGTCAAAATTATAAGTACCAAATGTTATTAATGAGGGCTTTGATATCTGATCGGTTTGATGATGAAAATTACAATAAGATACCCGGAATTGTCATGAACATGCATTATACATATTCAATATACATTAATGAATTCTTAATCATGCACAATAGTGATTTGTATATGTGTTAAATGTTATAGAGGAATGCATAGAACGACCACTTCCATATATTGCCAGGACTTCAAGGCAATAAGCAAACGGGAGCAATAGTAAGTAATTTAGATGGTAACTTTTGTGAGTAACCTAAAATGGTCTCACCTTGATTTGTTTTATTTATTACTGAATTGAATTTGACTTATGCTGATTGTGTTCTGAATTTCGGACAATGAGTGTTCGAGGCGTTTGATGCATTTTTATATCATTGGAAGTGCTATTTGATTGTGAATATGATCGACTACTTGCTTTGCACATGAAATGTCTGAAATGACCTTGTTTTGTTTTAAAACTGTTCAGTCCTAGTTGTGGGTAAATAGGCATGCCTAGAAGGGTCTGCAGCTGCTTCTGTGACACTTCAGTGTCTGACACTTCGGTGTCTTCTGTAATTGACACTTCGGTGTCTTCTGTTATTGACACTTCGGTGTCTTCTGTTATTGAGACATAAGTCTCTTCTGTGATATGATACCAATTATGGTATCTTCTGTATGAGTCCCGTTACCCACTTCTGTTGATGGATTAGCAGTCATCTGATTGTGTATTTTGATATATGTTGGATTTTGAAATAAACAAAATGATGTTTTGAACTGAAGGGATTGTGCCTTCTTTGATATTCAGTTCTGTTAACTATGTAACTATTCAGAAATTTAATATCTGCTTGTACTATAACTTGATTCAGTATGATTAATTGTCAAATTATGCATAGTTTAGTTATTGCTCACTAAGTTATATGCTTAGCACGGTGGATTTGCCCTATGTAGGTTCTGAGTGACGTTTTTAAAGATTGAGACAAGACAACCGCATGGTCAATGAAGTCTGAGTGTTATTTTAAAAATAATGTAAAATATTTGGTTTGACTTTTGGGCTTGTATCTGATATGTATATGTGAATTTATTTGTAAGTTTGTAACAACAATACTAAGATTTTTCAGTGAGTTTGTGTTACGTACTATGTAGTTTAGTGTATGTTTGCCTGAATTGTTTACTGGAAGTTTTTGTATACTTTGATTTGTTTGTGCTATTTTGTGTGGCATTCATATATCCTTCCAGGGGGTATGTGGGTGTTACAAATTAATTTAGGTTTACTTGATTTATCTAACACCAATATGCACATTACTTGTGAGATGGACTCCTTACATTTAAATTATATAGGTAGGATAAGTATTATTACATAAAAATTTGACGTCAATTTCAGCTTTGGCTTACTTGGTCCAATTGCTCCATCTTTTTGGATTTTCCATTGATACAAGATAGCAATTATAGAATAACCAGCTAACGGCCAATAGGAAAACATCCTTTCTCCTTCTTCCACTTAGTAGACCCGTGGAATTCTAGCCCATTCGGATAGGATTGAAAACATATTGTTTTACATGAAGAATAATTTGATGGCTTTCTTCGTAGACTAGGGGTAACACCTCCTTACCTCCTCTGTGAGTGTACCTTACCTCTTTATCCCTTTTATTAAAGGAAGTGCTCTCACTTATTGCTTTCTATACTTTGCATGTTACATTTAGGATAATGTTTGGTTTAAGGGTAGGTTTAGTTTTGTGTAGAAACATGTTTTATTTATTTTGTTTTATTTGTCCTCTAATTGTGATTTAGCTTTAATTTATCTTAATTGTTAGTTAGTTAGTTTTGAGCTAGTAAATTATATGGTTTTGTCAAATATATTTTGAATAAATTGGATTTTATGTATGCTACAAAATTCATTCTTTAAGAATAAGAGTAAAAATATGTTACATGGTTAAATTGGTTAGGATTATGCACTTTTATAAACTTTGATGATCAAATGATTAGGCATCATACAAAGTTAAGGTGATTTCAAATAAATGTTAGAATTTTGAGCCATTAAAGATTGAAACGTTCAAATCAATATGTATTTTCCTTTGAAGTGTATTGTCTTATATTAAAATATTTCTCTAGAACTTGCTTGGAACATTTCAAGACCTTATCGATATATGCATGTATAAGAATAAAAAAGACTTTCCTTGTTTTACAACCTTTAACTTAAAAACCCATCCTAGTTTAATATCCATAGTTAGCTCCTTTGAGCCAAAACCTTTTTCTTTTGTTTTATAACCATATTACAAGCCAAATTCTCTATTTAAACATCCTTACATAACCATAAATTTTAATAATGAATTTGGAAAAAAAATCTCTTCCAATTTCAAGAATGGTAATATATGAATCAAATGAGTATGCGATGTGAATCTTATGTTGTAACGACTATCTTGTGTTATGGTTCAAATCGGTTTTTTGTTCATATATCTATTTATAAAAAAAGTAGTAGAAAAAAGAAAAAGTAAGAAAGTTAGCAGCAAGAAAACTCAATGTTAGTCCATTTTTCTTCACATAAGTAATTAACCATTCCTAAGTGAGTTGAATATTATGGTTCCAATTTATAAGTTTATTACTTATATATGTTTAGATGCCTTGCTAATATTTTTGGTTTTGATCATTTTACTTTTAATTCTTATGTCTAATCATAGCCTCATTATAACTTGAAATATAGTCCTTCTAACTTATACATGTGTACATTATAAGAGCTAGATTTGGTGTAAAAGCAATCATATGGTAGAATATTTATATTAGAGGATTTTGAGGGAAATTCTGAACCATTAAACACATAAGTGGAATGAGTGATAATTGTGAGGAAGATCACCAAAATTTCATACATGCTTTAGAATAAGATTGTCGTAGTTAATCCTTGTGCATATTTCCTTGAGAAGTTTAATTATGATGTGTCTAGTTGCTTTAATCTTAAATGGCTTGAATTTTAAAGTATATTTACTCTTCAATTTATTGAGAAATGAATTGATGAAATCATGTTGGTAGTACTATTTATTTTAAATATGACTTACTCGAGGACGAGTTAATAAAGGATAAGTGTAGGAGAATTTGATAAGATCATTAAAGATAGTCATTTTAAACCTTAATTCATTTGTGTTATATGTGGCCATTGATTCAATCTTAAAGATTTTCTTATATTTTTTATTCAGATGATTCTTACCAAATCTAAAGCTTAGATAGAACTGATAGCAATGTTTATGATGATTAAGTGTGGGCAGGTTTAGCAAAAAATTTAACTTCCAGATTTCAAATTTGCAATTAAAACATTTTAGAATTTATTTAAACATTATCTTGACCAAGTTTGTATAATGGTCAATGAAGTTACAATCTCTTAGAGCTAAATAATAACAATAAAAGATTCCAACACCCATAAAACATAGGGTTAAAGTGGCTATAAATAGGAACCAAGTGAACAAAGAAAACATCCAAGTTTTCTATCTCTATTTTTCAGCTTGTCATAAAACTCTCTTTGCTTTTCAGTAGATGTTAGCATATTTTCTACTCAACAGATGTTAATGGTTAATATGGTCATTATTGGCTAACTTTCTTTATCTTAGTTAAAGGGAGTTAAAGCCCTTGAAACTTTATAGATTGAGAGATAATTTAGTCTTATTGTGAAGTATTTTATCTATTTATAAATCTAATTGTTCTTTGGAGCTTTATTTTATGATTATTTTGATTGATTTTAATACGTGGGATTAGTTTATTAATTGAAATAATCAATTGTTAGATTAAATATTGAATATCTAAAAGTTCATTTCCTTTAATCTTTGTTGCGACTAGGAGTTTTCAGTTTGTTGTGTCGAAAATTATTAACTTATTAGAAAAACATTCAATTAGATTAAATGCAACCATAAATGTTGTGTTATCTTGCTTTTGTGGCCTTTCTTTTCTTAAAGTTATAGTTTAATTAAATTTAGATCATTTCTAAAGTTGTTAAACAATAAAGGTTAATTTACATGTTTTTGATTAACTAATCCTAAAGAAAGATATGTATTTAATATTGCATCGAATATATGATTAATAATAAAAAGTATGTCGATGACAAATCGTGGTTCCAATGGTAGAAGCGAACATAAACTAAAGTTGGTTTTATTGATAATTCTCTTTTCATTTATTAAAGAAATTAATTTATTTTCTATCACAAATATTCGTATCATCACCCCTATTTCATTAAATATTTCTTACGTAATGGTTAACAAACTAGAATTCCTCGTGGGAATAATTCCTTCTTTTATTTTATTTTGTGAATTTATGGTTTAATTTGAGTGTAGATGACACCAAACACTAATTATGTAAAAAGAGAGAAATTTATTACTTTGATATCATAATCGATTTATTGAATCATTTGACAGAAAGATTCCTCTCACCATTTCATTTCTTAGAACTTGTTTATATACAATTTATATGAAATGATCTACTTCCAGAAGAGCCAATCATCTTTTGCCACCTAAGCTAGGGCAACTATCTAACTAAAACAAACTCTAAATAAGAAAACAAACACGGATAATTTAGCAACCAGAAAATAAATACATTGGCACCAAAATATAAACTGTAGTAATAGATGACAAAGGAGTATATAGAGTTAATAGTATGAGAGGTGTGTGATTGATGGTTTGTTTTCATTATTTCCTTACCCCAATCAGAGCAACTAATAAGGTTCAAAAGCTACTGTGGATTAGTTAATCGTATCTAGTGCAACTACATCAGCAGAAATTTGTCATGCTTAGAACTTTTCCCTTGAAACTGAAAATTACCTTTAGTTGGATCACTTTAAATGTTCCTGTCGTCACTCAAAAAGTCGAGTACTTCTTTACAACTATTATTTTGAGTTTTTCTTCCGAGAAAGCGAAGGGGGAAAGATGGAGGCTGCTTCCACTGGCTCCAAGTACTAGCGTGTATCATATTTTGAAGTAGAAACTTACTTTTCATGTATTGAGTGTTAGATTAATTTTTCTAATTAATTAGTGGCCCAAGTAACTTATAGATTTGAGTCTAATGGAAAGAACCCAAGATCATGGTTATTGGGCTTCACAGAGTTGGACTCAATGGGTTCAAGACCCTTTCCCTCTCTCCTTTAAACAACCCATCTTTTCTAATTTCTTTTACCATAATAGAAACATATAAAAGGTTTCATTTGTTTCTGTAACAAGAGATATAACGTTTTCTACAAAACGTAAAGATATAGACAACATTTCAAAAGAGAAAGAAGGGCATAGTTTTTGAACCATCACAGAGACAATTCACGGTAGAAGAGGAAGAGAGGGAATAAAAGTTTGTCAAGAACTTCAACCGTAATGGATTCAGGTTTGTCTTTTGTCATTGTTCGATCCATAATAGTTTTAACAATTGGTATCAGAGCCTGTGTTGGTCGTATGGTGGTTATTGTTTTCTGTCATGGATAATGCACACTTTTGGTTTTATTTTGCTCCATTATTCCTATGCAGTTTTGATAAATGGAATGAAAATTTATGAGTTTGTTGTGTCTATTTGTTGAGAATGTTCCTATTATAAACATGTGTTTATTGTTGTTGAGAATGTTCCTGTTATAAAAATGTGTTTATTGTTGTTAAGAAAGAACCGAAAGGTTGATTCTTGAAAACGAAAATTTTGGTTATTATTGTGATTTGTTTTCTTGAATCAAATTTGAACACGTTTTCTAGAAAGATGAATGTTAGGAAAGGATGCTTTATAGTTTGAAACAAACTCATGAATGAACAAAAAAAAAAACACAGAAGAAACAAAAAACCAGACGGCAAATGATTAGTTTTAGGTCCTTTGGGTCATTAAAGGATTAGTTTAGGCCATTAAAGCATAAACTTGGGTTATATTATATACCCTTAATTATTAAGTAATTAAATTATGGACCTTAACCCTAAGTAAAATAAATTTGGGATATGACATAATGGATTATTTAATTCATAATTGATTTATTTTCTGTGAATAATATAATTTTGAAAATTAGTGCCATATTATATGTTTTATTTGGTACTTTGAATATTTTATATTATGCAATATTTGGAATTAAAAATTTCTATTATACGTTGAATGTGGTAAATGACATAATGGTAATTTAAAATAGTTTGTTAGTCACCAAAGTGACCAAACTAATTAAATTAAAATTTGTCATCTACAATAATTATACAATTAAATGTTTATTGCATAGCAAGCTTGTTAATCACCAAAGTGGCCTAGCTTGAAATTTTTTAAACATTTAATTGTGAATGTTTCAATTGTTCATATTGATATGATGCTATTAAAATGACATAAAAGTTAAACTGAACAATTGAGATTATTAATTATAACGCTAGGACGTCACCCAAAGGTGGACCATTGCTTATAATTAATAATATTAAAGGGACTTTATCAACGTATTTAGTTAACATGATTGTATATCCAAAGATAACATGCATGTTGACTAGAATATGATTGATTGTCTATTATACTGAACTATATTTGCATCATGATAGGTTACAACTATATATTTAAATTTCACCCAAAGGAGAATTTAAATGCATAATCAAAGTCTATTATTAGTTTGAATCCATTTAGGTCTCTCAAAGAATTAATGCGTAAGCTATATGTTGTATTTGCAGCATCTTCAAATTTGTTCGCTTTAGGAAATGGCTTGATCAAGTTCAATGGTCTGAACTATGCAAACTGGTCCAAACAAATCCAGTTCCAACTGGTTGTAATGGATTTGGACTTGACCATAGTTTCAGATGCAAAGCCTGCACCCATTGTAACACCCCATTACCCTAGGGTACGCATCGGGACGCCCGTAGGTCATTCCGATACATATCCTAAGATAAGGGAGCGCTACGTACAATTACTATAGAACTCCACATGGCATCACATACATTTAGATAAATAAAACCAGTAACTGTAAATTGCAAGATTTTTAAAACCAAATTTCTCTTTTCATTACTCCAAAATATCAATTTATACATCAGTGTACAGTCTGTACATATAGAAATCCTAATACAGTTACTATGCCAAAGGAAATGTAATAACTCCTAACTAGGTCATCCCAAAATGCTGAAGTCCCAGCTGACCCACCTGTGTGCCATGGCCTCACTCGTCAATCTGGTCCACACAGTCTCAGAAAATCTCTCTCTGGAGCTAGGAGTCTAAATCTCTCGGTCCTGAAAAATATTTGCAATTTTGGGTGAGTTTGCGAACTCAGTGAGGAACCATCATCGATGGTCCACTCAATTCATGCAACACATAAGGCATGTAGCACTTATAATCCACAAAATCTACATTATCACATTAGTCACATAATATAAGGCATTAAGCCTTATCACAAATATTACACACTAGCACAATATCAAAGTGTCATACAATCAGACACATTAAATAAATGCACATGAAATGTTATGTGACACTTCCCATTTTATTACGTTGTTGTGACCGAGCGCCTAAAACTGTCCCTTAAAGGGCACATTAAGCGTTGAGCCATAGGCTCTGGGGAGTTCAAGACTCCAAATATCATTGAGCCATAGGCTCTGGGGAGTTCAAGACTCCAATAACACACTGAGCTCAAAAGCTCTAAACGGTGGCTGCTCTGGTCACAACTCCCATTAATCTGATCATGCATTCATGAATGAAGTGCATGTCACACTATGAAA
>JANZXP010000195.1:5728870-5739218 GCA_027576715.1 Erythroxylum flavicans | reverse complement strand
TTACCAACAAGTCTTCGATACTTACCTGGATCTTCCAACTGCTCTCCTTTATCAACATTAAGTTTTACATTTGGTTCCATAGGGCTATCAATTGGCTTTGCTCCCAACAAACTTGTTTCTTCTAGAAGATCAAGAAAATACTTCCTTTGAGATAGACAAATCTCCATTTTCGACCTTGCTACCTTGATACCCAAAAAATATTTCAGTAAACCAAGATCTTTTGTTTGAAATTTAGTCAATAGGAATGACTTTAAAGAATGAATTCCTGCTTTATCATCTCCAGTAATAACAATGTCATCAACATACACAATCAAAAGAATTTTACCAGCCTTGAAGTGACGATAGAACACAGAGAGATCCACGCCACATCGATGTAGACCAAACTCCATAACAACTATACTAAAGCGCCCAAACCAAGCTCTTAATGACTGTTTTAGACCATACAAAGATTTGTTAAGGTGACAGATTAGATTGGTCTCCCCCTGAGCAACAAACCCTGGTGGTTGCTCTATAAAAATATTCTCCTGAAGATCACCATGAAGAAAGGCATTTTTTACATCGAGTTGATGAAGACGCTAGTCATGGATGGTGCTAATGCAATGAAAACACGTACGGATGTCAATTTGGCGATAGGAGAAAAGGTTTCAATATAATCCATACCATACACCTGTGTATAACCCTTAGCTACCAAACGAGCTTTTAAACGATTAATCGTGCCAATAGAATTGACCTTAACACTAAACACCTAACAACAACCCATAATTGTCTGACTATGTGGAAGAGGAACTAAGTCCCATGTAGCATTAGCTTGTAAAGACAACATCTCTTCTTCCACGACATGTTTCCATCTAGGATGATCCAAAGTTTCTTAAACAGACTTAAGTATAGGTATAGAAAACAAAGTGGATACAAAAGCAGCATATGACGGTGATAATGAGTTATAAGAAATAAAGTTTGAAATAGGGTGAAATTTACAAGATCTTCTTCCTTTACGAAGAGCAATGGGCCAATTAAGATCGTCATATGAGGGAATTGAAGACAGAGAAGACAATGGTAAAGAGCGGGAATCGTTTGGTCGTACTACAGGATGAGTGCGTCGAGTATAAACCTACAAATTAAGACGAGAGAGATGTTCCAAAGGAGTAGGATTAGTGTCAGGAGCAACATAATTAGGAGTTACTTGGAAAGGAACAAAAGGAATTGGTAGACAAGCATCAGTCTCAATAGAGACAGACTGAGCATTAGAAAATTACGGTGTGTCTTTAAAGAATGTAACATCAGTGGACACAAAAAATGATTCAATGAGGGGCTAAAACATTTATACCCTTTTTGCAAACGAGAGTACCTGAGAAAGATGCACTTTATAGCTTTTGGGCTAAAGCTGGTGAGCAAAACAAACACATTCGAATACTCAAGGAGTAATAGAAAAAGGGTCTTGATAGGGAAAGAGAAGTGAGAATGGAGTCTTACCAGTTAACATAGAAGATGGCATTCGATTGATAAGATAACACGCAGTAAGCACAATATCTTCCCAGAAACTTTTGGGTACATTCATGTAGATTAACAAGGTACGAGATGATTCAACAATATGTTGGATTTTTCTCTTAGCTACCCCATTTTGTTGAGGAGTGTATGGGCAGGAAGATTGATGTTGAATACCTTGTTGTTTCAAGTAGCTGGAGAATGAGCTAGAGAAATATTCTTTAGCATTATCACTGCGAAGAATATTGATTCGGGTATTAAATTGATTTTGAATTTCAACACAGAAAGAACAAAAAATAGAGAATAGTTCATAACGATCTCACATTAGATATAACCAAGTTATTCGAGAGAAATCTTCAACAAAAATTACAAAATGTTGAAATCCAAACTTAGACTTGACACGACCAGGATCCTAAATATCTGTATGGATTAACACGAAGGGTTTTTTAACTCTTTTATTGACTCGAGGAAAAAATGAAGTATGATGATGTTTTCCTAACTGACACGACTCACAATTTAAAATGGAAATAGAATCTAACCTGGGCATTACTTTCTTAAGATTTTCCAAAGATGGATAACCCAATCGACTATGGATATCAATAGGAGAGACCGACACTGGGCAGGCGATGGATGATTGCAACTTATCAAAATAATACATTCCATTCAATTCATGCCCTTCTCCAATCGTCATCCTGGTCTTCAAATCTTGGACAATGACATTATCAGGGTAGAATCATACAAAACAATTTAGTTGTTTATTCAATTTGCTCACAGACATAAGATTGAAAGGAAAGTTTGGAACAAATAATGTAGAGGGTATACTTATCCTGAGATAAAGTAACAGACGATTGTGAAGCTGTAGTCGAAGAATGTTCTTTAATAGACGCAATATAAGCGGCCCATAAATGGGGATACTAATCCCAACAAGACTTTTCATCATGTTCGTCTCTATCACAACGTATGCAATGGAGTCGTGAGCCTCTACCACATCCTCCTTAGTTGCCACAATCACAACGGCCACCACGTCCTCCTCCTCGACTTCCCCCATGGCTTCCTTTGACTTGTGAATCAGATTGTGTTGCAAGAGCTGACTTATTAGAGTTATTCTCTGGTGGATTTGCCTTAGTCATAATGCGAGAGAGTCTAGAATATACTTCAACCAAGGATGGAAAGTGTACTCCTCCCAAGATTTATGCTTGCATAGGCTCAAACACATGTTTCAATCTAGCCAAAAATGTCATAGTTACTAAATGCTCTCTTTGAATCTGCATCTCCTTAATATCATATCTGATCGGTAGTAGAGAATTCAACTCTTCAAAAGCACTTTTCACTTTCCTAAAGTATTTAATCAAACTTCCTTCCTGTTTGGACTGAAATAATTCAACAGAAATATCATACATGCGAAGCATATTACTGGAGTAAAGAAGCTTATCATAGTCCCAAGCTTGCTTACAAGTGCCAACATGAGAGAATAGGACAAAAATTTCAGGTTTCATAAAATCGAAAAGAATATGTAGTAATTGTGCATCATCACCTTGTCAATTTTCTAGTATTTTCTGATCAATTGGGGGATCAGATGTAAGATGGGACAACTTTCTCTGACCTCTAAAGAACAGTTAGATATTCTTAGACCAAAAAGGATAGTTATTACCGTTCAAACATTGCTTGGTGATTCGCAAAGTTGAGGAACTCATTGTTGGAACACTGGTCAATAACTTGCTACTGGAATTTGACATCTCCCAGTTATACTAAACAGATTTCCTAGCCAAACGAACACTAAAACACTGCTAATGATGTTTCGAAATACATAAAACTTTACTGTTATAAAAAATACTCATGCTCTGGTTAGTTTTGACATAAAGTAAAGCCCGAACTCCATTTAGGACACAGTGGTGAGCTGATCCATCTAACTGCCGTCGTCGGTGGTCTCCAGATGACAACACGTGAAGCCCACGCGTTGACGTGTGGTTGGTTTTCTGACAACACCGCCGGTACTTCGACACTGCCTGATTGCTTTTGTGTATTTGGTTTTTGGTTTTGGTAAGTGGAGGTAAGTGTTTTGGATAGATTGGAAGGTGTTAGGGTTTATGGTAAAGAAGTTCTAGGGTTTGGAAGTGTGGCTGTGATACCATGTGAAGAACAAAGTGGAAAAACAGAGGGCTGTATCGTTTATATAGAAGTAATTACATAGGGAAAGAAAATCTTAGTAATAAATAGGAAATCACACACTAAAGAGGGAGATCATACTCTCCCTAATATAGATATCACTCTGCCTATTATAGATATTTCCTAACAGCAACAATGGGAAGTAAATGATCATGAAAAGGAGTCCAGGCTAAGTTAGAACAAATGTGTTTTGCTTCGTCGAGCAGGATAAATCTATTTCCTCTCTACATTTAGAAGTCTACAATCATAATTGCAAAAGGAAAACATATGCAAATGGTCATGCCACATAAGGGGTAAAGTTTCTCAATGAGACTTTTAAGTAAATAACTCCATATAAGTATTAGTTAAGAGTAATGATTTAGTGCATACACCATCAAATGAAAAAGAAGGATTGTTAATAATAAGCAATTTTGTAATTATGAACAACATGCATTTGATTGAATTGCAATAACAGCTCCATGATCCATTATACATTTTAGAATGGTATTTTAATCATTATTAGGCCTCAGTCAATAGTTTAAGCATTTGAATTGAATAGTTTCTTAACATATTATCATAGACCTTATAATTGGGAGGTCTCAAATTATGTTGGCCACATTTCTAGTGTATTTTTGGTTTGTTACATTTACATATAGCTTGTGTGAGGAGGTGCGTTAGAATGATATTTGAATCATTTCCTTGGCCTCATCCAGCAATTTAAGTTTTTGGATATAGTTTATTGACAAAAGATAACAACACAGTAAGGTGAGGTTTAGATAAACGTACCATGATCCTTTTTCCTTTTCAATAAAGAACTCAGTGAAGGAAATAGTTTTGATGTAGTTCTTCTACTATCATCCTGCCAAAATCCAGTAATACCATTACAATTTAATTGGATGCTTATTCATTAGGCAACAATGCCCTTTATTTATTCTTGTTAAACCCTACATGTTTATTTTATTCAATTGTTTCATAGCCCTTCTATTCTTATAGCAGTGACTTAAAGGTATTGAATTCCAAACTCACAATGGTGAACAAGTCCATAAGGCAAGGCCAACAATACGAAATATGGTCCCATTAGCAAAATTTGACCACCACCATTGCCACAGTTTTCAACAGTATAATCTTTTTTCATATATATATATATATATATATAGTTTTAAGGAATCAGATACTTGTGAAAAGTTCTTCTAACCAAACAAATTCCTAGAAGATTTCTAATGATTCCATTTTGAAAAGGAATGAACAGTCTCCTAAACAAGTGAGAAAGGCTTAAACTACAACATGTATCATACAAAACACCAACCTTTGTATAACTTCCTCCAGAGAGCTTAAATTCATTCTTCCATATGAAAGATGGTACTTGAACTATAGAGAATCCAGAACAACTAATATCCCAATCCATAAACCATAACCAAATCCTCCAACCCACCATCCCTTTAGAAAAATTCAGAATGTCTTTTCACAACCCACGGATTAGTTTTATGCAAAATTGTAAACTTTTAATTTTATAGTTTCAAAATAAATTCCGCCAAACAAGTTAAGTGGTCGGGTTAAAAAAAGCCATAAGTAACAGGAACAAATGCCAGGATCATTTACACCATAAAAAGATTGGAAATCATTTTGAGAAACACACTTAAAACTCCTAAATAGGCTTCCACTAGAGAAGTCATTTACCTGTTTTCCATCTTTTGGATATGGAATTGATTGCTCTATGTATGCAACAGTTCCTAAAAATAAAGAAATAAGTTTGCAAGACTTTTCAAGCACAGAGAGAAACTTAATGAGGAAAGAAATCAGTATGATAAAAGTTAGTGAAATATAAAGTACCATATACTAATTGCAAGATCATTCCTATAACACAAAACTATATGTTCCCTTTTTCTGAAAATTTTCTGGAGAACTGCTCTAGCCTTCCGAACTTAACAGTCCTAAGAACTTTAAATTTGTAAGCAAGAGCATATTAAACAACAATTTCAGGGAATTTACTTCAAAAAATTCATGACCAACAAATTTTTCCTGTCACACTATATAAAACTTAAAGAGGTACATTTGTTAAAGACATCAAAATTCCATTTCACCTCCTTAAACTGCCTCAACATCTCACCTTTAACTTATGATCAAGTTTTTTAGGCTTCTAGCTTCTATCAAGTGTTCATGGATCAAGAACTGCAGTCTTGCCACCGGAATTATAGTAAGCATTTACAAAAATTCACACCCAGAGTCATATGACTAAGTCATACAAATATATAAAAAATAAGTGTCGAGGCAGAACAAAGAAACTTCTGAGGTATTGAACAAAAAGATTGATAATCATGTTAAAAAGTTTTGTCTCATACCAATTGAAGCGTCAAAACCATTAAGCAATTGAATAATAGACTTTGCATCTAAATGCTTTCAAATTCTTTTCTCAACCGTTACTTTTAAGCAAGGAGAATCAAATACCTGTGAAGAGAAAGAAGACGATAACTAAAGCCATTCTTCACAAAAGACAACCAATTAATTCTTTTATATGACATGATTTGGAAATGAAACTGAAGACACCGAAGAGGTCATCTAGTCTATAGGAAAACGATCCACTAGGAAAAGCATTATGCAATGAGTAAGATGTTCTTAATATGACAATAAATCAGTGAACATAAATGAACTTTCACACGTTTTATTTCCTAAATATATAGCCATACAAGCTCAGACATTTCCTGAACTTTATTGTAGATTTGACTTCCATAGTTTGCAATCATAAAAGGTGGATTACAAAATTTTATGCCTCCTATGAATTGACTGAAAAGCTTCCTTGATGCTCATACTTCTGCATTAGTATGAGGGCAAGCCAGCATGGTAATCTGGGATTGGACAGATGTTTAATATAAGCATTACGCAAGCTTCTATAGGAAGCAAAGGTTGACTAATAAAAGAAATGTTCAATGTATGACCTTCAAACTGATTGTTTAAATCTCGATTGAACATTATCTGCACTACCTTATTACAGTTGCAACTGGTTGTTTCATTCTCCACCATTTACTGACATGCTAATTACAAATATGCTAGCCTAATTACAGAGCTATAAACCCCAAAACCTAAGATCAGAGACCAACTATCTATTTGCATTTTCCAAGAAAGATCTGTTTGTCCAGATTCAATGCTCAAGAAAGCTGTTGTGCAAATATTATTCTGTACTCCCAATATAAACATCGAAAATTGATTAGAACCCTTCATAAGTGGAAATGTTGTCCCCTAGAAACATCCAACTAGAACAAAGTACCTACTGTTCGTGAAGTCATAAAAGTTTGCAAGTTAACACAGATTTTGAACAAAAATAAAATTTTATTCCTTGGAAAATGTTAAACATTTAACCTCGATACAAACCCAATTGAAAAAAAATTTTCCTTCTAAAATACCCCAATTGCAGAACATCCCAAAATTCATAAACATAGATGCTATCATCTTAGTCATAAGAAAAGCCAAAAGAAAAATAAAACGGTACTTGAATTTACACAATAACCTGAGCGGAGCATCTAGACTCATCTGTTTTCAAGAGGGCTAGAGCACCAGAAATATCAGGTTCAATACTGAGGACCCGATTGGATACTCCATTGGTCTGTGTTGAAGGTTGAGTTCTGTGAGGAAACGGATTAGTGAAAGAGTCCAACCAGTCCTCTTTAAGCTATGCAACATCAGCTACTTTAGCATAGGGCCTCACTATTCTTTCTCTTGAAACACCTCTCACTAACTTAGAATTAAGAGAAGTAGTCGTTGTGCAAAAGGGTCTTAGCTTAGATGCAGAGGAAATAAAGAATAAATGTTTGGGTTTAATGGTTGAGAAGAAGTGAGAATTCATGAATTAGGTTCCTAGAGTATGTAGGCTTTGTAGCTCTACTTGAATGATTTCCATGTGATAAGCTTGCTTTGTTGCAAGTAAAACCTAGAGGGAATGACAAAAAGTTCCAGATTTTTGAACAAAAATCATAGTTTCGGGATTTCAAGGAATGTTAGAAAAATCATAGTTTCGGGATTTCAAGGAATGTTAGAAAATGCACTTAGGCCCTGTTAAGTTTGTGGGGACAGGAATGTAATAGGATAAAACATAACACGTATTCATCGTTTGGATAAAGGTTTTATAATAGAATGGAACATAATAGGATGAAAGTGGAGGGTTTCATGTCGTTCCATTCCATAAACAGTGAAAATAAGAAACCTCTGATTCAGGAGGTTTCAGATGGAACGTAAACCAATAAATACTACTACCTAATATACCCTCAATTATTTTTTTAATACCAATTATTTTTTCTAACCCTAGCCTCCTTTTTTCTATACTCATTTATTACAGTCCACAAGCTTATCACACACACAGATATCTATAGCTTATCATTTCTAGACTTCTCTTTCTATTCTCCGTGTTCTACCACTTCTTCTTCTTCTCGTGTTGCTTATTGGAGGCCGTGTTGGTGGAGAGTGAAGCAGAAGAGCAGCTGGAGGACTTGGTCACCGGTGAGATGCTTTGCAAGGTATGTATTGGCACAGATTCGCTGACACGTTATCCATCATTTGTTAGAATAAAAACAAATTGGCTCTCGTTTTCTCTAAAATTTGCCTGTCTTTCCTTGAAATCTCCCTATGATGACCACTGTCTTGTAACACTTTATTAGTATCCATCTTCACTCATTTCTTCTTCTCTTCTTTATACATCATTTAACCTCTCTTGGAGCATCTCCTTGGCATTACATTTTCCCTCTTATCTCTAATGATTCTCCTCCTTCTCCAGTGGGCCTTAGGTAAAATCATCATTTCAAGTGAACTCCTCCATGCCTACAAGACCAGATTCCATCGACATCCAGCAGTAGGGATGTCAACGCTCGGGCCCAGCCTAGCCCGTTGAGAAAAATATGCGGGCGCCCTAGCCCACGACTCAGGTGGGCAGGAATGAACCGACCCGCCTGGGCCACGGGAAATTATAAATTATAACATAATCATTTATAATAAAATGTAAGATGAAATTACCCATAAATTATACAAAAAATATTTATATAAAATAAAAGATATAAAATATAAACCAATTTATATTTATTTAAAATATATAGCAATGATAATGTTGTTGTAATTATTCTCTTTATCTGTAAACAAGTCAATTTAAACTTTTTATTTGATTTTTCATATTTACATAATATATACATTATGCATATATGTATTTATATCAATCTTAAAATGAATTAATCACTTTATTAATCCTAATGTATCAATTCCAAAATAATATATCAGTATTTTTTAAAATTCATAAGTTATAAATTATAACATAATCATTTATAATAAAATGTAAGATGATCATGAAATTACCCGTAAATTATGCAAAAATATTTATATAAAATAAAAGATATAAAATACTAACCAATTTATATTTATTAAAAATTCATTGCCAATGATAATGTTGTCATAATTATTCCATGTACAAACAAGTCAATTTAAAATTTTATTTTATTTTTCGTATTTAGACAATATATACATTATGCATATATGTATTTATATTAATCTTGAAATGAATTAATCGCTTTATATTTATTAATCCTAATATATAAATTCTAAAATAATATATAACTATTTTTTAAAATTCATAAATCATAAATTATAACATAATCATTTATAGTAAAATGTAAGATGAAATAACCCATAAATTATATAAAAATATTTATATAAAATAAAAGATAAAAAATATGAACCAATTTATATTTATTAAAAATATATAGCAATGATAATGTTGTCATAATTATTCCCTTTACAAACAAGTCAATTTAAACTTTTTATTTTAGTTTTCATATTTAGACAATATATACATTATGCATATATGTATTTATATTAATCTTAAAGTGAATTAATCACTTTATATTTATTAATCTTAATGTATCAATTCAAAAATAATATATGAGTAATTCAGTTATAAAAACAAATAAGTACAGTATATTATATTAAAAATAGCTATTATTTGATTAAAACTAGAATAAATTTTATAAATTCGTTTGATTTGTTTTTATAAATTATTTATATCATTAAGTCAAAAATAGTTCTTTTACATTTTTCTAAAATCATTATATTATAATTAATCTAAATTTATATTCATAATTTTTTTCTCCTATCTAAATTCTAATATTAGAAGATTCATTCCTACCTAAGTCACTCTAATTAAAAGTTTGTTAAGAATAATTCTTTAGATCCTTAATCGAAACCTTGATATAAGATAAAGTATTACTTTAAATCTTTCTCGTCCTTAGAGTGTTATAAGCAAATCATATTTCATAAAATTTACAAAATTTTCACCTTTTTTCTTTTTAATATATATATTATGTGACAATTTTAAATTATAACAACATATAATTAATTAATTATGATATAATAAAGTTATTAATTTATATAATATTAAATTACAAAATATTTACATCTTTTTATTTAAACTACTTAATATTTCATTTGAATAAAACTATAAGTCACTAAATGAATGTGTAACATCAATAACTTCTTAATGTTTTAATTAATATTTTAGGTTTAATAACTAATGAGCTAAATATTAATACAATTTGTGTTAAAAGTTATTAAGTCAAGTTTATATTGAAGGGTACTCCATACATTTGCATATCATTATTGAAAAAATACAAAACTTAAAATGTTGAGATGTATGTAATGGTATGATTAATTAGGAAATTTAATTCAATTAATTAGAAATTTGTATGAAAAG
>JANZXP010000195.1:5677338-5691000 GCA_027576715.1 Erythroxylum flavicans | reverse complement strand
AATATTATAATTAACTAATTAATTACAATATAATTAATTAAATTATATTGTAATTAATCAGAAGTAAATCGTGGGGACGGTTTTCTTGTAAATTTATGTGTGTGTTTTGTTTCTGTCTCCGTCTCTGCATTCTTGTCCTCTGGTTTTGAAAGGAACAAAAATTTTATGTCTCTGTCATCCGGAGTTGGGACAGCAAGCAAACAAGTCGGAGACAAAATTTTTTTATCCTTATCATCTGTCCTCACTCACGAAGACATCAACCAAACGCAGGATAAGTAGACACGACTGTGTCGACTATCCATACAAGTCTTTTGGACTGTCTATCTCTATAACATTGCCGTATAAGTCTTTGAGACTGTGCATCTCTGTGACATTTGAGTTTTTTTACGGACACAATCACTACACATTGCCGCATAGGTAACGGTGTGCGAACTAAAAATCTTATCTTTATATATATATAATCTTTTTTGAACTAAATTTTGAAAATTTTTTGAGAGCACTAGATGAGAGATTTAATGTGATTATTTTGTGATGTGTTCTTAGCTCGAAACTTTAAACACTTGTATCTTACTATTTTTGATTTAATGAATTTATTGTCAGTAATTTTTTACATTAAAATTGTGTGTCTAATTTATCTTTTAGTCATCTATATCATTTGAGTAGTTTATTATTAGTTGAGTGATATTATCAATTATTTGGGTGTTATTGCTTAGAGACCAATAGTATGATCTTTCTTATTCACGTGTTATTGTTTAGAGACCAATAGTATGATCTTTCTTATTCACCGGATTGTATTTACTATTTAATAATTTATCTTTTCATATCTACTTTTCACATAAAGTTTGAGCTTGACTGAATTAAATTTAACTTTGGCATCAAATTTAGGAGAATTTTGGCATCAAATTTAGGAGACTAGTCTAAATACTTTAATTCTCATCTCATAAAGATGTTTTAATTTTAAAAAATTTATATTAAATTTAGATTTAATCTTTAAAACGTTTAGTTAAATTATACTTGAGTAAACCCAGTTCCGTCGTCATCGTCGCTGACAAGCCGAGACAAAAAGAGAGTTAACTAGGCTAAAGGTCTCTATCAGAGGCTTAGAACAAGCCCAAACGGAAAAAAAAAATCATTTGACAACATGAGCAAAGGAACTCATCGACAGTTGATTACCAGAACAGTAGAAATCATTCATTCAGGTGACTGCAAGACGGGATCAATTCCTGGACGGATGGTCTTGGGTCAGGGTGGCACAAGAAGACGGAAACAGTCACCCTGCGCCCCTGCAAGACCGCAACTAGGTTATAATTTCCAAGTTGTGAGAATAGACAACTCTGGTCATTAAAGCTATGTCAAATTGAACAGTTATTCAGTTGATGATCCGATTGGCGGAATTTGATTTTATGTAATTTTCGATACAAAAGCATCAGATTTGAATTGTGATTGAGTAATATCTTTCACCTTAATGACTTATATAATGACAAGCTAAATAAAAATAAAAAATATTATTTAACTTATTAAATAATTTATTTAAATATATTTTTTATAGCTTATTATATATACAAATATATTATAAAAAGACAAAAAATTGCACGCTATTATCAGAAAACTTTGGTTTAGGGTATTTAGTTACGTCATCATTTTTTAGTATAATTAAAAAAAATTTAATTTGATTTCATTTAAATTTAACACTTTAAATTTGATTTGAATAGATTTAATTTTTTATTAATTAATTAAAATATTAATTAAATTTAATTTATAATTAATAATTGGAGGATGAGATTCAGATGGCCGCTGCCATCGTTACTCATTATGTCTCTATCCCCATACATCTCTGCGACAGGTGTATCCGCAAAAGTATATTGAATCGAATCCAAAGTTGGGCCATGGGCATGTCCAACCACATGGTTAAAGTTCGGCGTGCATTAATTCTTGGGAAGTGATATTGTCGTTTATGTTAATTCTTGGGAAAATGAGGTAATTGAAGATGTTTGAGAAAACTAAAATTTTTAAAGCATAAAGTTTTTAATATAATAGGATAGAATGATTTATATTAAAGTGTAACGTAAATAAATAATATTAAAAATTGTTATTTTAAAGAGATAAAAGTATTATAAATGTAATATAATAAAATATTGTTTGTATAAAGAGTTTATAATATAATATAGGCATTTTATATTTTATCATAAATTCTTTTGAGAGATTTTTTATTTTTATTGTTTAGAATAAAATAATATCTAATGTGAAATTCTTTTTTTATTTTATTATAAAATTTTCTTCTAAATGATATAATAATATTACATTTAATTCCCATCAAATATAAAATTAAGAGTTGCAATTATGATACACTTCTTTGAACCAGTGGTCAGCTTTTTTGGACAACGATTGATTTTTTCCGCTTCTTGTTATCATTATCATGTCGACATGTTCCCCGATGTGTACGACGTACAAATGCTAGTGTACTACTCTTTCCCATCTTCATATGAAGTACACTATAAGTTGAAGCAGAAGTGTACAAGTTGTGTACAAACAGATGAATGATTTATACTAATTTGTGTGCAGTAGATCGTCGAAGATTTTTATCAAAATCTTCTTACCTATATAACTCCTTGTGAGATCATTCTACATTGTAAGGGCAGCACGTAATTGTAGAGAATGTCCTACAGGGGTGACATGAGAACACATTCAAGCATTGATATAAGTTCTGGAATTAGATTGTGTGCTTTATGTGTTCTCAGGTCGCCCCTGCCGGACTTTCCCTCTGCCAAAGAATCGCTTCTTCTGAATGTGCTTTATACCATCCTTTTGAGCACTGCATAACTGGTAAATCATCTGCTTCATCTGAATATGCTTTGTACTAGGCTTCTGAGCACTGAATAATTGGTAAGTCATCTGTAGTCTTCCCTTTTTGCACATTAACAATAGATGGAAAAATACATCGATTATGAGCTGCTGTAGCAACAATTTTTACTAACAAAATTTCATCAGCAACAAGCATGTCCAGGTTGATTCTAAAGAGTAAGTGACATGATTACATTAGACCCGATAAAAAATGATTAAACCCTAGATCCTGATGCCAGACTAGGTCTTCCTCCCCAATTTTCTTCCAAGCTCCATCACTCATAAGACAGTTCCGAGATCACAACATTTTCGTCATCAGGTTCACTCTCCAATCTTCATAGTATTGGATACATTCAACACATTTACATCGGAACTGCTTTCCATTTCCCTCTGTCATTAATTTCTTTTAACACTTGAATCATCGGCAAATCTGAATCCGCAGGAAGACGGAGGACTCGATGTCACAGGGCAGCATACCAATCGGACATGGGTTCCAGCACTATGCCGTCGACTTGAATTCCCAATATTATGATCTCTTGTTTCTCCAGCTTTCCTCTTTCTTCATTAAAGTTTTAACCAATTCTAGCGTCCTGGAGGTATGATTAGGATTGTATTACTGGGACTTTGAGGAAGAAGGTTTGTCTGTGGTCGTATCTTATTCTGATGAACTTGCTAGATTATTTTGTAGATTTTCTCGATCAAAGAGACCTAATTCATACCCTATGCTGCCCGTGCAAAGGTTCAGCACTAAATATGTTAGCAGTTTGTCACCAGAACACAACAACGTAGGACATTTACGTAGGACTTTCAGCTTAAGCATCTCTTTAATGAGGGGGCTTGAATTCCTAGAGTTATTCAACAACCAATGCAAACACAGAATCAAGTTGTTAAGGTTGTAGTCTCGGCCATACGTTCTGATGAAAGATCTTGCATTCCTGAATCAAATTTAGGCATTACGCAAAACCAGGATCCTGTCAAAACTTGATGTAACAACGACTAATAATCTTGCAAGGGTAATCAACCTCACCTCCTACGCAATGTATGGTAAAAAGACAAAATCTGAGTGCTACTATCGAAAAGTTCTCTGAAAATTCAAATGTAGCAAAGGTCACATTGGCTCAAGCTGACAATTCCTAGAATACTTGGAATGGCTGAACTTATAATTTGCGTCTTGACCTCTTTGAAAAGTGAGCCTTTTTTCTTCTCTTGAAGTGGGCATTTGACTGTGATTTAGGTGAGATCCTTTACAAATATAAGGTTCATCTTTAATTATCCTTAAAACCTTTAAACTTCCTACTTGTTCCTCTTAGTTAATAGTAATATATTTTTAATATATGTTCTTTTATATATTTTTATATAAATTATTTTACTATCAAATATTATAAAAATTTATATCAAAATAATGAATTCATTAATTTTGTAAAAAAAATTTAATTTTATAATAATAACTAAAAAGTTTGATATTCTATTAATTTTAATAAAAAGATTAATTTACAGTACATGACTATATTTTTAAAAAAAGTTGCAACTTAAATTTAAATTAATTTTATATATTGTGAATACTAATTATTTTGATAATAAACTTTTAAAATTTACTAACATATTTTTTGTTCAAATAAAAGAAACAATTTTCAATAGATATAATACATTATATAATGGGTTAAAGGTGTTTTTGTCCACCAAAATTTAATCCTAACATTTGGCAACATTAAAAAAAATCTTAACATTTCCTTAAATTAATGGAATTATAGGTATGTACCAATTTTACCGATTTAGATAGTTTTTTTATTAAGGGACCTACGACAACTATACATACGATTGGAATATACCTATTTTTGGCTAATTTAAGAATTTAAAGTTTCAAAAACTCTAAATTACCAAAATTTAATCCAGTTGCAAACTTTTGTAATTAGGGATAATAATGGACCGATCCATGGGCCTAAATTAAGGTGAATTTCGAATTATATTAGATCATTAAACTATATAAAAAATTAAATAATACCAATTGCTATATAATCTAAAACGACAACTAATATTAATATGTACTATTACCAATATTGATATAAAATGCATTCATAATTTCGTTTAAAATTTCATATCTATATTAAATGTTCTTGACTAATTTTAATTTTTAAACGCTATTTTTATATTTTCAGTCTAAATTTTAATATTTAATTTATTCTTTAATATTTTTCCTATAAGAATATAGTTTAGTTGTTTCAATTTAATTTATATATAATAAATAAATAGAATGAAAAAATATATGTAATTATTAACTACATACCCTTATTTTTATTTTTATATTAACAAAAATGTTCAAATAAATATGTTATTGTTTATTTTTTATATTTTAATTTTCTATTCAATTTTATTACTAGATAAATCAAATTATTTTACTATTTACTATTATAGAAATTAAATTTAAATTATTTATTAACTTAAAGAAGCTGTAAGACAGAGTAGTTAAGAAAATCATGTGGAGGTGTTTATAAGTTAAGGAAGTTCCTATAACCTATATACTGGTTATTAAAAATATATATGAAGGTATAAAGACTAGAGTAAGGACGATAGAAGAAAATACAGAACATTTTTCTTTCGATATTGAGCTACACCAATGTTCTTCATTAAGTCCCTTTTTGTTTACAGTAATGATGGATGAACTCATCAAGAATATCCAAGGGAATGTGACTTAGTGTATGTTTTTTGCTAATGACATTATTTTAGTGGATGAGACAAATGAGATTATTAATACCAAACCAGCACTTTGGAGAAATACATTAGAGTCGAAGGATTTTAAATTGAGTAAGACTAAAATTGAGTACTTAGAGTGTTGGATTATAAGGCAACTTCTAATATGAATTCAGAAGTTATACTACAAAAAGTGTGTTTTAAGTATCTAGAATATATCATCTAAAGCAATAGAGAGATCGATAAAGACATAGTTTACCATATCAAATTAGAGTTAAATGGTAAAGTGCATCAGGAGTTTTATGTAACAAGAAGATGCCGCTCAAGCTCAAAGGTAAATTCTACTATAATTAGGCCGAATATTCTATATGAGGCAGAATGTTAACCCATCAAACAGGTGTATAACTATAAGTTAGTGGTAACAGAAATAAGGATGCTCCTTTAGATGTGTAACTTTACTAGAAGAGATAAAGTTAGGAATGTAATGGTAAGAAACAAAGTAACTGTGATTAATATTAATGAAAAACTAAGAGAAACAACATTTAGGTAGTTTAGATATGTTAAGACGAGACATCTTGACGCTCCAGTGAGAGATGCAAGAAGATTGTACTTAGAGACAGAAAGATAAAAAAAGGATGGGCTAAGAAGAACTACGAGGAAGTGATCAAGAATAATATGACTCTGCTAGAACTTACCAAGGAGATGACCTTCGATGAAAAACTTTGGCATGCTAGAATACGGATAAAAGATCTCACATAAAGAGGTCATTATCTTTTTTATAGGTCTTTTGAAAAATTTTCCTTCTAGTTTTATGTTTTGTATTTAGCCTAAACATTTAATATATAGTACTTTCCTCTAAGTTATTTGATTTTCTTGTAATGACTTGTTTGATTGATTGATTTATTTGTCGTATTTATTTATTTATTTACTTATTTTTATTTTCTCCAAAATATCTCGCCTTGCTTGCCTCCAAATCCCCTTTAGTATTCAAGGAAAATTGGCTTTCTTTTTGTCTGATTTTCTGCCAAGGGTAGAGGTAGAGCCAGTGAAAGTCACTTTCCTTTCAAGCTTTTAATCTTTTATCAACCAATCTCTTTTCACCAGTCCAGTCAGTGGGAGTAGTTGATAGCTTGGGGGTTTGAATTGGAGTTGTAGTTGGCTTCTCTCAAGTTCTAGTCCATCTTTAAGTTGGCAAGGAAAGGTGATCTTATCATAGGATAAAGCTGTTCCTATTAAAAATAGAGTATTTTTGCAATCTATATTGCCTTAAGGTCGTCTAGCCATCTTGGCCTATGGATTCCATATTCATTTATTTTTATTTATTTTATTACTTATTTTTATATTTTATTTCTACATACTTATTTATTTATACTTATTATTATTATCTTTTATATTTATTTTTATTTTTAAGTATTATTACTTTATTATTTACACACATATATTTATATAGGCTATAAAAAATAACTTCTTTATTAATCAAGGATAAAGGTACGTACTAATTAACCTTTTCAGATTTAGATTTCGTATATCAACTCACTCATTTAGTCATAGTAGTTATTGCTATAAATTATTATCAAAACCTTAAAACTACTTACGTGCTCATATAAAAGAACCTAGTATCTCTCTCTCTACAAAAGAACCTTAGACTATTATCCAAACACATATGCAGACCTGCTCAACCAACCTTCTGAACAACAACTCACTAACACTGAGACATTTGCAAGTTCTACAATTGATACAATCACAAGCGTCCAAGAGCAAACTAACCCCCTGCAACCTATTTTGGACTCAGCATAGAACACCAGCATGTAGATGAAAAGTGAGGACTCCTATCCTAATGCTTGGACTTCCAACAACAATGAGAGAAGAAAGTCAGCTTGAAAGAAAAACAAAAATCCAAAAGGGGAATCCTCTCCCTGATATTGCTCATATGGAATGTACGAGTGTTAAGTAACCCTCACAAAAAAACAATGATTAGAGATATGATTTTAGAAAAAAAAACCCTATATATTAGGGCTACTAGAGACTAAAATAAGAGTTTCCAACGTCCATAAGGTTTCCACTTTTTTGGGTGTGGATTGAGCTATGCATACAAACTTGTCCTCTCACTTCAATGGTAGAATCTTATGATTTTACCATACCAAGCAAGTTTTAGTTCTTTTGAATGAAGAGAGTGATCAACATTTACAAGTATCTTGTTTTCACAATGACTCTAACAAGAGGTTTGTTGTTTCCCTCATTTACGCTTCTAACTTCCAATTATAAAAGGGTATTCTATGGTCTAAATCAAAACAACTTGAAGTCACTACAACAGAGCCTTGGATCGTCATAGTTAATTTCAATTGTATCAAAAACAGATTGGAATCTGAGGGAGGTCGAGGACTTTTATCTACCATAGGAAGAGAACTTGAAACTTTCTTACAGAATGTGCAACTTGTTGACTTGCAGTTTAATGGGCGTTTTCTCACATGGACGAACAAGCAACAGGATCAATATCTATTTTGAAGAAAGCTTGATCGAGCTTTGGTAAATTCATTTTAGTTATCTGTTTTCCCTTAGTCATATGCACATTTTAGGGACAACCTTCTATCAAACCACTCTTATATACACATCCAGCAGATGATTAACTTTCACTTTAAAAGAACTCCATTTAGGTTCTTTAATAGACTTACCAAACTGTTGGTTTTTGGGAGTCCACTTACATGGAGGATATCTATCATAGGCCTAGTGAGGGAACATACTCATGGACTTTGACACTACACTTCAGCCCAAAACCTTAAGGCATTAAGTTTATGTGTTCTTTCCACTTATATGCCCCTCACTAATTCCATCTCTTTCTAATGTGAGATTCCTACTCACACTTGACATCCAAACACAAACAACATGGGTTCTTAGATATTGTGAGAATATGTTGGCAACAATACATCATAGGCTTTAAATCCTTCCAACTGATGCAAAAGCTAAAGAAGGTGAAGATTGCTCTCAAAAACTTCAACTCGACGCATATACGTCAGATCAAAGAATGCAAAGCTTAACTCCTAGCTACTCAAGCTGATTGTTATCAACACCCTTACAACTCCCAAATAAGGGATACTAAACTCCAACATGTATATGAATATCAACAGGTTGTATCTATACATCATTACATCCTTCAACAAAAAGCTAGAATTGGATGGCTAAAAGATGGGGATGAAAACATGAAGTTTTTTTATGGCTCCATTTTAGCTAAGAGAAACATAAAAGAAATAGTTGAGCTCCAAGATACAGATGGACACTTTTTTTTTAGAATTTAAAAAATTCATTAATAAAAAGACTAAAGTATGCTTGGAAGCTTCTCCAAATGAGACAGGCTATAGTTGCCTGTTAAAACGTCAACGTTAAACAAAACGTCAATACTCAAACTAAAACATCTCCCTGTAAACAAAACGTCAACATTACAACCAATTAAAGACAATGTTGTTTAGACAATTAGGGTATAATGACCCTTATCTTTAGCGATTTTTATAGAGCTTTATAGATTTGGGAGGGCGATAATGAAGGCGAAATGCTCTGTTAATGGAGGCGATCAATTGTCTCCCCAGGCCTGATTCTTTGTACAGCGCTAAGGATATCAGAAGTTCAGGTAAAACTCTCCTCTATTTTTGAGTTGTCTTCTAGCGATTAGGGTATTTCAAACTTTTCCGACATAACTATTTTTGGGATTTCTTCTCAACTGTGGGACTCGGAGGGGATGAAACTTTCCTCTGGTAAACCTCTCATAGTGTGGATTCCTCCTTTATAGAAGATTCTTCTCTTTTAACTCCGATATGTTGGTGATAGGGACTTAGCGTCGATTCTTCTCGAATAAAGGGTCTAGGAGGAAGTATATCAGAGATCCCTTTCTTTCTACTAGTTATTTCGAACTGGATATTTCTTTATTTCCCCGATGGTATTTGATTTGCCTTACTTGTGGATTGCTACTTATTGATCTGTTCTGGACTATTTTGGACTGGCCTCTTGATTGTATGTGTAGTTCTATGTAACTAGCATTTAGGAAGAAACAACGAGGATTGAACTCTTCATGTGATAGCCATTCCTCTGCTACAGTAGAGGTTCAACTGATGTATAATCAATTATTCCCTTATACTAGCCAAGGTGTTATTAGTAAGAGAGATTTGAGAGATTGATTTCTCTCTAAATCTTCTATTATTCCTCTCAGTCCAAATTTCTTGAGCACATGTAGCTACCGAGATCAATAGGATGACCCTATCATATTTAGAAATATGTAGTTAAGGTAATTCCAGTAGGATGTTAGAGAGTCTGCTGTAATTGGAACCAATAAAGCAAAGGGCAGAGATTTTGGACCAAATCTCATTAGAGAAAGCACACTCGAAAAAGAGGTGATCTTTAGTTTCATCCTCGATGTTACATAGAATACACCTTTTTGAGGAGGATAAAAACTCCAGTCTATCTATAGTGTTGAGTCTGTTCAGCATGGCAAGCTAGAGAAAGAAACTGATATTTGGTCTGAGAAACTTGTTCCAAATCATGGGGTACCATTTTACCCTATTTATAGATCCAACCCTAAGCTTTTTAGCCTCCTTTGTAGTTATAACCGAAACTGGAATACTATTCCATAAGTAAGTATCACTCTCCCCAAGACATGTAAACTGTGGGATGGAAACTTCCACTCCTCTCAACGTGAAGTTCTATCCATCACTAAGGGATTCTTCAAATAGCTACTAGGAACGACAAATCAGACTAACCAACAAATTAACATGCAGAGATACTTTGATAGCACTATGAACCAAACTACCAAAGAGTCTTTAATCGCCACTTTCTTAGACAATGACATCAGGCAAGTTCTTTTCAATATGAATCCCTCGAAAGCTTTAGAACCTGACGACTTTACTACTTTTTTTTCCCAAAGACATGGGACATCACCAGAGACTTGTTCACATAGAATGTCCATGAAATCTTGGCTTCTGACAAGATGCTTAAGGCAATCAACCATACTTTTATATGTCAGATTCCTAAGAAGACTAATCCCACCTCACTACTTAAGTACCATCCTATTTCTTGTTGCACCACCATTTACATGGTCATTGCCAAGTTGTTAGCCAATAAAATAAAGTCAGCATTACTTGAGCTTGTTAAACCAAACCAGGGAGCATGCCTTGAGGGTCGTTCCATCGGAGACAATATAATACTTATGCAAGAACTACTGAAAGATTATCACTCAGGCAAAATCCTTCGAAGTTGTATATGAAAAATCAACTTTTACAAAGCCTTTGATACTGTCAGTTGAGCATTTCTCCAAATATGCCTGGATGCACTGGACTTCCCTGCTTTATTCAAACAATGGATCATGACGTGTCTCCAAACCTCCTCTGTTAGCATTATAGTGAATGATGTTCCCACCAAACCTTTGATATGTGCAAGAGGGATACGACAGGGAGACCCCTCCCTTACATCTTCATATTAATCATGAAAGGACTGTCCTGTATACTTGAGAAGATAATACATGCTAACTATATATTCACTTATCACCATAAATGTCAATCTCTACACGTTACTCACTTAATGTTTGCCGAAAATCTTTTGTTATTGTCAGGAGCAGATGAGCTTTCTATTACTATTCTTTAAGACATTTTGCAATGTTTCTCTGGATGCTCTGGTTTAAAGATCAATTATCACAAGAGTAACTTCTATTTTTCCGTAGATGTCAATAATTCCCTAGTACTTGCTAGCATATTAGGGACGGAGCTACATTTTACTCCATTCAAATACCTTGGTGTTCCTATATCACATGCTAAACTCACTTATGTGGACTGCATTCCTCTTATGGAGAAATATGAAGCTAAAATCTTGGCCTGTAAAAATTGCTTCCTCTTAATGGCAACTCAAGTCACCCTTGTCATTTCAGTTTTGAGCAATCTGCACATCCATTGGATTAACCACCTTGTTCTACCAAAAAAAAGTGATTAAGTAGATAGATAGAACAATCAAAAATTTTCCTTAATCGGTCTCCATGAAAAATGCAAAGAAGGTAAAAGTGAAATGAGAGGAGCTCACCATTCCTAAAAGCCGTAGGGGCTTAGGCATTCCATCTCCCACGCTGATGCAAAATGCTCTCCCATACAATAAAATCTTGGAGCTTCATGTCGATAAAAATGCTCTTTGGATGTAGTGGATAGATGAAAACTATCTCCACACTCAAAACTTCTAGCAATTACCATCACTTAGGGGCTGCTCATAGATATTTACAAAAATGCTACACATAAGAGAGAATATCTACCCTTAGATATACCATAAACTGGGGAAAGGAGACACCATCTGGTTGTGGTGCATTCCTCTAAATACCAAAGTCTCTGCTCTTATTTCTGAAGGTTTCAGGTTTAGGAATTTCCGAGGATTTATCCAGCTTTCTCAATATCTTCCAATGATCACAAACAACTCCAGTGAAGATAAAATCCTCTGGAAATTAAGCCCTACAGGTACATTCACAAACAAATCTTGCTATAGGATCTTCCATACTCAACTTCAGTTGGTACCTCGATATAAGTTCCTCTGGAAGAACTCCCTCAACTCGAGAGCCCATATAACTAGTAAGCAAAAATCACCTAAACACTAAAGATTGTTGGCATGGCAATTTTGATCTGATCTGTGAGCTTTGTAAGCTATCAGCCGAAAACCACAATCATCTTTTCTTCACTTATAATTAATCCAAAGTTATATGGAGTCAAATGCTGCATAAGTTAGAACTTTATCCTATTTCCTACGATTGGAATGACACACTGACCATGTTCGCCTATAGTCCTTGTTATGAATACCGGTACGTACCGTACCGGACCAAAACTAGTACCGATATATAAGTTATGGTACCGGATGTAAATATTGGTCAGTACCGGCCGGTACCGCCGGTATTTAAAACACCGATCAAATACCGGATGGTACCGAAAATTTTTAAAAATTGGGGGACTTTTTTGCAAAAATTTCAAAATTGTTTAAAATCTCTCTCCCTCCCTCCTACCCAGTGTTTTTGGTACCGTTCGGTACCGGCCAGACGGTACCGTACCAATCAAAAAATGGAACGGTACCAAAGCTAATGGTACCGGCCACCGGTACAGAGTGTTTTCGCCTGGTACCGACCGGTACTGTGAAAAACCCCCTTTTCAGGGAACTATTTGCAATTTTTAGAAAAATTTTTATTACCCCCCGGCCCTCGACCTCGGCTCTGTTGTCTCCTCCAATTTGATTTCTCTCTTTACTCTCTCTCTCTCTCACCGTCTACTAACTCTACTCTCCTCGCCTCTAGCCTCTCGCCGTCCAGTGTTGCAGGTCGACATGCGTTGCTCCTCCGGCTGTCGTGGACTCGTCATCTCCTCCTGTTGCGGGTTGCCTCCTCGCCACCGCCTGTCGCCGCGTCCTTTCTTCCGCCTGTCTCCGTGTCCTCCGCCTGTCGCCGCATCGTCCTATTCGCGAGTCACTACCTGTTGCCGCCATCCGACGACAGATCTGGGATTATTACCCAGATTTGGACCCGACCCAAGTTGATCCGAATATCCGATTGTGACTGTGTATTTAGTGTGTTTTTTTTCCAATTTTTGAATGCTTTTGTTAATTGTTTGTGTTGATGAGGAATGAAATTATTTCTGGTTAATTGATTGTGTTGCTGCCTTGTTGGGTTGGAAATTTGGAGTTGTTGGGTTGTTTTTGAAGGATTTATGGTAAATGTGGATGAAGGAGGTGTGTAAAATGGGTTGGTTATGATTGTGGCAAATGGTAATGCCGAAATTAAATTAAAAGTGGTAGTTGATTTAGGTGATAAACTGATAATTGGGATTTCAATTTGGTAATGAAATTCGAAGTGTTGGTTGATTTGGGTTGTAAATTGGTAATTGGGATTTCAATTTGGTAATGAAATTGTTATGGCCGAAACGAATGTTTGTGGGAATTGGCAAATTTAGTTCACTTATTTGGTTAAAGTAAATAGAATTTGGTTAACTATTTTGATAATGAAAGTTGTGATTAAGTTAATTGATTAATTGGTTCACAACTTCACATTGAATTTTTAAAATTGGTTCAATAAATGTTTGGTTTATTAAATTTGAAAATAAAAACAGAATTTAAAATAAAAAGAGAAAATTAAGA
>JANZXP010000195.1:5648755-5670541 GCA_027576715.1 Erythroxylum flavicans | reverse complement strand
AATTATGGTTATTATTTATATTGAAATATTTAAAAATTATTGTCATTTTTTATTAAATTATTAATTGTGATTATTATATATGATTATGATTTTTGGAAACATGGTTGATGTAAACTTGTAAACAGTAAACTGTATAGTATATAACTGTACAATATATCAGTGGACTATTTTGTAAATTTTAAAATTTTCAGAGACTATTTTATAAATATAAAAAATTGTCCGGTATAATACCCGGTATTAACCGGTACTAGTACAATACTGTACTAGAACTTAATCCGGTACCAAATTTAGTACAGTATTCGCAACATTGCTATGACTTGCCACTTAAACAAATTTAATTGAATTATATAAGAAAGGATAAATGAGTAACTTACCTTTTGTAAGGATATAATTGTAATATTAGTATATTACAATGTTCTCTTCATCTTCTTGCTCATCATGTAACATCTCTTTAAGAACAAGAAGGCAAAAGGCTGATTAAATACGTGTCCCTTAAGTCCTATTCTTGTTTTTATTATTGCTTCTACTACTCCTTCCAATCAATTGTTTGTTAAAACCCAGAAAAAACAGACCAATCATGAAGATAATGGTGGCCGTGAAGCGGGTCGTAGATTACGCCGTCAAGATCAGAGTGAAGCCCGACAAGGTAATCTCCTTTGTCTTGATCATTAAAACTCTTGATAATGCATTTTGAGATTTGATTTAATCTCCACAACCTCGGTCCGGTGTTTTGTGGTTGCTTTAGAGTGGGGTGGAGACCAAGAATGTTAAGATGTCGATGAACCCGTTCTGCGAGATTGCTTTGGAGGAGGCACTGAGGATTAAGGAGTCGGGAGTTGCATCCGAGGTTGTCGCGGTCAGTATGGGGCCCACTCAATGTGTTCATACTCTACGAACAGGTCTAGCAATGGGGGCTGATAGAGGGATTCATGTTGAGTCTATGGATGTTTTGTATCCACTTACTGTGGCTAAGCTTTTGAAGGCTCTTGTGGAGTTGGAGAAGCCTGGTCTCGTTATTATGGGCAAGCAGGTTGCTTCAGTTCTTTTGTTTTGTTTTTCTTTTTTAATCTGGGTAGTTTAATTTGTTGGTAGTTTTTGTATTTTTTATTTTCTGTACTTCTTTTTCATTATTTTTAAGTAGGCTCGCAGAGATTTTTGTTGTCACCTCATAAATGTTTCTCCTTTTCTTTGATGTTATGTAGGCTATTGATGATGATTGCAATCAAACGGGGCAGATGGTGGCTGGGTTGCTTGGTTGGCCTCAAGGGACATTTGCTTCGAAGGTTGGTTAACATATGCACAACTGCTTGATTTTATCAGAGTATATTCATGACCTTATCGGTTCTTCGGCTTGGTTCTTCATACATTTAATAAGATTTTAAACCACTCGTTGCTATACACATTATGTTCCCTAGGTCAGGCTGTAAGTTTAAGGCTTCGGTGAACTTCATAGAAATGGAATGTATAGCATGTTCCCAGTTTTTGGTTGCAATTGAGATTGGAATGCCAGTGTGATTGAAACAAACAGGAGCGAATGAAATGATCTAGGCCAGAATTCATGCCAATACTTGAAATTGAGGACTGTTGGTAATATGATAATTGCAGTAGACTCAAGCACAACCACAATATTATGGATGTAATTGTGGCTGTGCTTGACAATCTAAAACCATAGTGGATGCTATGTTTTGATGTTGATTTACAAGTTAAGCTGTTAATTTTAAATGTTTTTGCACTGCCAAAGCTTTCTACAAGAGTTGTTCTTAGGTAAAAAGCTGAAGAAGTTCATCTTGCGTCATATATAACCTGATGTCTAGGTATAAGAGATGTAAACAATATTATAAATCAGTGTTCAGAGCTTTATGTGTTTAATTTTGTTTTAACGATCTTGGAATTTAATTCCGCTTCCATCTTCATCGCTTTGTATGTGAATTTGCATTAGGCAGCTTGTAGAATAAGCCTCCAATTTTTTTGGGTTTGCAAATGGGTGCTTTTCAATCAGACTTTAGATGTTGTTGCCATCCCTATGTGTGCAAGGCAAGTGAGCTGGGTTGGGATGGATCTCAAAATAAACCCATGATTTTAGCAGTTTAAAGATTTGTTTGCCGTACTTTTTGCTTACTTTTCTCTAACAGGAAGCGTCTTTGCTCCTTTTTGTTGTTGATTGTCTCTCACTTCAATGCTGAATCTTTTAGTATTACTTACTGCTCTCATCTAGTAGGTCTTGCTTGACAAAGAGAAACAGGTAGCAACAGTGGAAAGAGAGGTGGATGGTGGACTTGAGAGTTTGTGTTTAGACTTGCCAGCAATAATAACGTAATCTTTCTTGCCGAATTTTTATTTGCTTTATGTTCATTTTCTTTGTAATTGATAATTGGTGAGAATCTGTATGTTGCAAATATATGTAGTAGCTGCTGAACATGTTAACAAAGAGAGAAAGCATGTTTATCTGAGTTTTATGAAGTTAATAGATTGATCAGTATTTGACATTTGCTTCATGCTTGAAGACTGCAGTTATAGATTTCATAATTTTTGATCCACTCTTAAATTCATTGATTTGATATTACAGAAAGAAACATTTCAGAAATCTGCCATAGTTTCAAGATCTTAGTGGTGCTAATGAATGGATGCTTATTCTATTTTGGTGCATCAAAATTCTAGCATACAAGTATCTACTTCAGAAAATGATAATGACAGCCTAGGAAAATGCTAACGAAAACAACTGCTTGTAAGGGAAAAGAGATAAAAATGCTTAGATGATGTTTGGTCCAATGAGGGATATAATGTAATCAACGTAACATTGTTCCTTCAATCCGTTTACTTAGTTGTCCACAAAATTGGATTCAAAAGGAGCTTGAATTACATAAGTTGGAAGTACATTCCTTTTAATACTGTTCACAAGGTATAATTTGGTCCTCATTACGTTAAATTCTTCCTTGTATTGCATCCTTAATTTCATTGCCTTGGCTGCATTCTGTCAAGCATCAGTTTGAGGTTCAAAACTGATTGTAATGTTCTTTCATGAGAATGAGATGCACAAAGGTAGTAGCCTACAGTGGCCACTTCTTGTGAAGATCACCTGCATGAGTCACTTTATCTCACTTGTTGCTCTTCTAGCTTGTCGTTTTCAATGATCTTGTTCTGGTGATGGCTTGAACGCTAATTGCTCCTCTTGTGCAGGACTGATTTGAGACTGAACCAACCGCGATATGCAACATTGCCCAACATCATGAAAGCTAAATCAAAGGTGATAAAAAAATATACTCCTGAGCAGTTGAATGTAGAAGTAAAATCTGATTTGGAGATTGTTCAAGTCACAGAACCTCCCACGAGAAAAGCTGGCGTTGTTGTTTCTTCCGTGGATGAGCTGATTGACAAGCTTAAAAATGAAGCTCATGTTATCTAATTATTGAATTCATTTATGATGCTATTGATTGTTTAACACTTTGAATAGGGATTTTCAAAGTGATATTTTCATAGAATATGTCTTCCTAAGATTTTCATAGAATCTTTAATCATCTAAATCGGATTTCGGATAAGAAAGTTATATCCAATTTAAGAAGTATTATCTAAATTTAAAATTAGATTAAATTTAATTTTGTATGTAATTAATAATATTTTGGCTTAATTTTAAAATATGTCCAAAATGATTTAAATTTATTAATTTTCAAATAAAATAAAATCAATTGTATATAAATTTTAATTAAGTCTACCTTTTTCAATATCTGATTTAGAGAATTGTTCTTAAATTTCTCATTAAAACTCCACTAAGATGATTCAGAATACAATTCGGGATATGCTGGTATCATATGACGTGTCCTTCATAGAGCCATTTATTTAACGGACATACTCTCTAAGAAATGATTGTATTTCTAATTGTATTCTTCACTATTTTTAAAGAATCTCAAGTATTATTAGAGAATTGTTTCACTTTTGATTTCTTGTTTTGATTTTTAGTTTTATTTTTTCACTTTTAATTTCGGTTTTCTCACAAAAATATAAAATTATTTAATTATTTATGTTGATATAGTTATATTTCTGTTATTGATAATAATTAAATATTACTAAAACTTAAAGATTAATTAATTTTATTGTATTCTTTATGATTTACTATATTTTATTAAAATAAATGATTTAATAAGTAAAGTTATTTATAAATTAATAATTATTTATTAATATATATTTTAATTACTAAAAATTTAATTTGAATTTTATTCATTTTAAGATGTTTTAAACTTAAAGTATATTTATTATATAATTATAAATTAAAATTTTATTTTAAAAAATAAAATAAAATAAATAATTAGATTATATTAATCATAATTATTAGTAATTGATAATAAACTAAAAAATTTTATTTAGTTGATGATAAATAATATAATGATAAAAAATTAAAATAGAAAATAAAACTAAATTTTGTAGTTTTTCATAATTTATGAAACATTCAAGAAATCAAAACAAAAAAAAAATTTTACTAAATTTAAAACACGAAAAAAAAAGGCTCAACTTTTCATGAAATCTTAAATCATCTCAATTAGAGTTCGAAAGAGATGCCCAATTTAAGAAGTGTTATCTAAATTTGATATTAAATTAACTAGACTTGATTTAATTTTGTTTATAATTAATAATAAACAAATCAAATCAAACCAAACATGCTCAAATTCTGACCTAAGCAGGATATAAGAAGGGTAAGATGCACGCAATCATGCCCGCATCTTCGATGGAGATACAGAGACTGTTTCTTTATAGACTCCCGGCTAAAGTAAGAGCAAAAACAAATAACAACAAACAAATCAACTTGTAATTTAAAATTTTCAATTTTAAATGATTATTTATATCAAACTATAAATATATACATATATATATATAGTCTAACTTATCTAAACATTTTCAAGAAGTTACAAAAAACTTAAGAAATTTTATAAAACTTTTACATTTTAATTTTTTTTAAAAAAGTAAAGAATAAGGTTTGGGACACGTTGGTGTCCTAAGATATATATAACGTAGTCAATACACAAAATAAAATTCTTTACTTGGGAGTACAGAAAGGGATATAATATACGTAACTTTTTTTTATTTTTATAAAAAGGCTATTTTTATGATTTGAACATGTAATCTTATCATCACAAAATAGACTCACCCTCAAGACATGTCCTTTATAGGGTTGTTTATTTAACAACCACACTAGAAGGTATGGTCGTGTCTTCAATTGTGTTATTCACATTTTTTCAAAAATCTCAAAATCCAAAAGTTTGGAACTCTTTTAATTTTTTTTATAAAATCTTGAATTTAAGAAACATTATCTAATTTGAGAAGCATTGTTTAAATTTGATTTTAGATTAGCTAGACCATAGTTAATTTTGTTTATAATTAATAATATTTTGTTTTAATTTAACAAATCCATCTGATTTAAATACTTAAATGGATATTTTATATCAAACAGTAAACTTGGCAACAAAGAAAGATTATGCACATTGCTGCATGAATAAGCTCAATCGGTAGCTTCTGGCTAGTCAGTTTAACATTTCCTCGTGTGCTCTACTTCTCCTGAAGGATTAGACGTCAGGAATCTTATAAAAATGTAGCAATGCCAACAGTATAACTGGGGAGGAATTGATGTTGGCTATAAAGCTTCGCAGGATTTATCAGTTTATAACTTTGAAACTGATAAATCCTCGATTTCACATATTAGACAATGCAACGACAGGATGATCTATATGATGAATTTGGCGTTCTTAAGAAAAAGTTCCTTGCCAAAATTCAAGGACATTACCAATGAGAACAGAAAAGAAAATGCTTCATCTTCGAGCACAAGAATGTGCATATGCGAAAAGCAAACAAGATTGCGTTATGTGCACAATTTTCATAATCCATTAATTATGCTTTGTTTCTTTAAAGAAATTACTCCAACATTTGTGTTGCTTCCTAGTGAGTACAACTTGGGCAAGAAAACCATTTCTCAATATTCTATTCAACTTTCACGATAACACAAAACATGAATTGTATATTCAGTATTTTTCCGAATTTCAAATATTAGCTACGTGAGTTTTGCAAGAATGAACTTTATTTTACTTACAAATGGTAGTCAATTAAATAAAGGATTTTTTGATTAGCCTATAAGTGGTAAGTTTTATTGGCTTATTAGAAAAGTTAATTTATGATAAGATAAAATAAGATTGACCCTTTTTTCTCTTGAGTTGTATTGTTGTAAAACCAAAACTGAAGAGGAGGAAAAGAGATGTCTGCTCCATTTCTTTAGCGCGTGAGAAGACAACTGTTTGGTGAGATAATTAAAAGGAAATGGATCATCATCGGTAGGTATTTGGTATTGGTATCTCTTGAATTTGTAGAGAGTACTAAATTGATTAGGATTTTTAATTTGTACTAGAACCTAGAGATAATTGTACTTGTCGTTGAGATTATTGTTATTAGTTGTCGATTGTACTTTTAATTATTATAGTAGATTGATTTTAGTCCTTGAAAATCTAGACCGTAATTTTTCTCCCAATTGAGAGGAGTTTTTTATGTAAATTACTTGTGCATTAATTTAGTTTCTTGCATTTTATTTCTCTTGCTATTATTATTGTTGTGGTTGTAATAATTTTCTCGATATTTTATTGTTCAATCCATTCAGCAAATTAATGGCTGTGGAAGAATAGTTGCATACAACTATGGAATTGAACTCTATCTCCTCGTTTATGGTGATTTTTATAGCCAGGTCCTCTAAAAGAGTTGGAGAGCTTATGTATCTTTACCAATATTAGATATTATGTTTGCAGTCAATGTCAATCTTGTTTCCAAGTTCATGCACAATCCTAGCTGACATCACTTTGGAGTAGCTAAAAGAATTTTGAGATACATCTGAGAGCACAACATTTAGCGTAAAGTACAGTAAAGAAAATTCCAATTATTTTGTTGATTTTCCTGACAGTGATTGGGCAACTTATGCAGGAAGCATAACTAAAGAAACAGTTGATTTGCACAGGAAAATGATGATAAGAATGAGAATGAAGATAGTAAAAAATAAGATTGAATATTATCATTATAATTATGACGGTTGATTTAGAGTGAGGAATGATTACCATTACGATTGATAAAAGTTGGTTTATAAAATTATTGAGAATAAAATTTTATTATATTTTAATTAATTAATTACAATATTTTAATTAATGAATGAATTGTATTTAATTTAATTTAATTAATTATTTTTAATTAATTATAATATAATTTATTATATTTTAATTAAGTAATAATTAATTATATTTTAATTAATTAATTAATTACAACATTTTAATTAATGAATAATTATATTTTAATTAATTATTTATATTCTAATTAATTATGTTGTAATTAATGAATTAATTATATTATATTTAATTATAATTAATTAATAATAATGTTTTAATTAATTGTATTTAATTAAGTAGTATTAAAATATTTTTAAAAAAGGGCCACTACTAAGAAGTGAATTTTATTCTTCTACTAAATGGAGGGTATGGAGGATTCCCCAAAAGTGAGATATCAAATTATTGCCCCTATAATGATAATCAACAACAAATCACTCACTTTTTATTCCTTACCCATTAACCCCTTCTCAAACCCATCAATCAAGCACCTCTGAATGCTTTTTAGGCGACGATTGGTTTACATGAGAGAAGGGTAATAGGAATGAGAATGAATATAGTGAGGAATGAGAATGGATATTATCATTATAATTATGATGGTTGATTAAGAGGAAAGAATGATTACTATTACCATTTGGTTCGTAAAAAATATTGAGAAATAAAAATTAATATTAATTAATTAATTGTATTTAATTAATTAGTATTAAAAATATTTTTTAAAAAAGAGCCACTACTAAAAATGAGTTTAATTCTTCTACTAAGGAGGTGCTTGATTGATGAGTTTGGGAAAGGATTAATGGGTAAGGAATGAAAAGTGAGTGGTTAGTTGCTGATTATCATTATAGGGGCAATAGTTTGATATCTCACTTTTGGTGAATCCTTCATCTCCTCCATTTAGTAGAAAAATGAAACTCATTCTTTAATAATGACTCTTTTTAAAAAAATATTTTAATACTAATTAATTAATTAAAATATAATTAATTGCAATATAATTAATTAAAATATTATAATTAATTAAAATATAAATAATTAAAATATAATTGTTCATTAATTAAAATATTGTTAATTAATTAAATTATAATTAATTACAATCTAATTAGTTAAAATATTATTAACTCTTTAATTAAAATATTATAATTAATTAATTATTAATAATAATTTAATTAATTAGATTGTAATTAATTATATTTAATTAACTAATAATGACATTATAATTAATTAAAAAATAAAATTTTATTTTTTAATATTTTTTACAAACCAACTACTATTAATGATAATAGTTATCATTCCTTCCTCTTAACCAAATATCATTATAATTATAATGATAATATCTATTCTTGTTCCTCACTATATTATTCTTATTCTTTATTCTTATTATCATTTCCTTGTACGAACCAACCGTCCCCTACATATAAGATATGAAAAATTCTCCAAAAGTAAGATATCAAACTATTACCCTTATAATGATAATTAACAAATAACCATTCCGTTTTCATTATTTACCTGTTAACATCTTCTCAAACCTATCAACTAACCACCCCATCTCTATGGGCACTATCCTACACAAAAAAAGCAAGAGTACGTTGTCTTATCAAGCATTGAAGCAGAGTATATAGCAACCTCAACAACAGATTTTCAAGCCATTTGGTTGCTAAAAATTTCGAAGGATTTGAAGCACGAGCAAGAGGAACCTAATATGATCTTTGCGACAATAGATCAAGCATTGCAATGTCTAAAATTTTAGTTTAGCAAGGAAGAACTAAACATATTGAGATCAAAAATCACTTCATCAGAGAACTTGTTTCCAAAAGAGAGATAGGGCTACAGTACTGTAACACTGTTGAACAACCTACAGCTATCTTCTCGGAAGCTTTACCAGAAAACAAATTCAACAAATTTAGGTTGACTATGCAATCATTATTATGTGTCCATGCAAAACACATGAGAATTGGCTTTAAATTTTGTTCTTCAACGAGGAGGTTTCAATTCCTAGAGGCGATGCAAACACAGAACAGAATCAAGTTGTTCTGCCTGAATAATCTCCGAGGGATCTTGCATTCCTGAATCAAATTTTTTGAGTCAATCGATATTAAGTTTGGATTCTGTCAAATTTTGATGTAACGCATAAACCTCTACGAGGCATATCATTCGTTCCCACAAGAAATAAGCAACATGGGCTCAAGCATACAATTCGTAAAGTAACGGGAAACCTACCTTTTTCCAAGCTTAAAGATAGAAAATGGAAAAGCAAGTCCAATGCAGCATATATTTGAGTTCAGTGATCAGCAAAAGCTTTCTGTTTAACATGGTCTCAGAATTGCTCAAAACGAATTACTGATTTATCAGAGTAGTTTACCTTAACAGCAGAACCCCGAACCAGAGGCAATCTTGGAAGATCACAACATTATAACGATGTCAAGAACCAAGAAGATGAATGTTCAATTTAATAAAACTAGAAGAGAAAGAACTTCAAATAAACTACCAATCACATACAATATAAGGTTAGTTCATCAACGAACGCTATAAGCAGTATTTCCATTTTCATCCATCTGATATTGAACTGTGATCAAGCACAAGGAAAAGTGTTTTGAAGACATTGCTCCAGAAGAAAGGGACAAGGCAAAAGGCCCTAAACTGGGTCGTCAAGTTGTCGAAGACATATGGGCTTTTTGTTTTATTTTTTTTCCTGCGGAGCCTACTGGTTTAGAAAATTAAAGAATGCGTTTTGATTTTCCATAAGAAACATTGCGCTTTCTTTTTGTTCTTCTTCTCTACGTAGAAACACTTTGATGGCTCCAATTCACCCTCAGTGTCTTTTCTTCTCACTCTCACTTCTTCTCTTTGCCACCACTTCACAATTGCACTCGTCTCATCATGTACGTACAAAGTCTTTTTCTTTATCCTCTTCCATCTTTTAACTTTCATTTATTGGGGGTTGACTTACTGTTTGGACGCGAGAATCTTTATCTGTTCGCTGATGGATGAAAATTCTGATCGTAGATGAGATAAATATAATAATTTCAGAATCTGATGAAAAGGGTTTCATTTTGTTTACTTACAGGAGTTCTGTGATGTTGGGATAGGATATGGCGAAACTGGATGTGGAACTTCTTCATCATCGTCGAAGCTCCTGATCAAGGGAGGGACAGTTGTGAACGCTCATCATCAGGAAGTTGCTGATGTTTACGTGGAGGATGGAATCATAGTCGCTGTCAAGCCTAATCTCAAGGTCTGTTCTTTCTTCTTATTTTGTTTTCTGAAGCTATTTTTGATAGTTAATAGCTTGATTGAGCTATTTAAGTTACTGCTTCATCTTCTTCAATCAAAGCAATTGACTTGATTTGGACTGGACTACTTGAGACCAGAACAGAGATAAATATACAATTCTGTTTACTCTTTTTGGTTGTGAATAATTATTTTACTTATTTATATCCAGTTCTATGTTCAATTATGTAAATTTTTGTAAGTGGTGGTTTTTTCTCAAAGCTGTAATTATTTCAAAGTCTTAGCTGGCTTCAAAGTTTCCAATAGTTTTCTCCAGTCTGACATCTTCGTTACTGTGGAAAGAGCAATCTTTTGTAGACTGTTAATGCGTCAACTTTCAAAGCATCCAAATTGTGTCTGGCTGCCTTCAGATTTTCATCACTTTCTCTTTTTCCTAAATTTTTATTTGAGCAAGCAAGCATATTGTTTTAGCTGTGGATGTTTTGTGATGGTGCGACAATCTTCATAAATGCGAAGTAAATAGATTAATCTGGTATCAAAAATTTCTTTACAAGCTTATCTACACTAGATCTGACTGGTCACTAGTAGTAAACTTCCTTTTAAAGGCTAGGGTACTGTTAGGTCCTTTAGTCATTGGCGCATTTAGGCACTCTCGTTTTTCCTATGCTTCTCATTGATTGTTCTATGTAATGGAAAGTTGCTAAGCAAAAGCTTAAGATGTAGGTAAATGATTGGATAACTTTTACAAGGCTAATGCCACTAGTCATTGTGGATAAGCATGTCGACATGTTTTTAATATACTCCGTTCTTTGATTTTGAGGTGAACTTATCAAGACCGGGACATGATTTAACCTTTTGTCTTGCCTATAAAGTTAATCTAAAAACTTTTAACTTCCTTTAACATCATGGTGCTTGGCTTCTTCCAACTGTTTTCGCTACCTGCTTATGTGCTACTAATATCCCGATGCTAGTCTGAATTCTCTGGAATCTAATAAACCATGTTGCCATTTTCTGATGCTATATTCTTTGATTCTTTTCTGTTTTGTTCAACACAATCATCTCTTATTTGCCTAGTTATTTGTTTTGTTTTCTTTTATTTTGTTACCACTAATTTGCAAATGACTTATTGGAATGCTATTGGCAGGTTGGTGATGATGTGAATATAATTGATGCTGCTGGAAAATTTGTGGTGCCTGGTTAGTTGCCACTTATGCTACAATATAAGCTAATGTATTACGATAGGATCTCCTTTGGTTTCTCCCTTTTCTTCCCCCCCCAAATAGGGATTACTGTGGCTAATTTGGTTTCTAGTGCTTTATAATGATGTTTTTTGCTATGCTACATCATGAAGGTGGAATATAACTAGTTGATTCTAACTCAAGCGGGACATCTGATGCTTGTCATGAATCCCTGCTTCATTTGTCCTTGTCTAAACAGGCACATTGGGTTGATGACTGTTCATCTACTGTTATTCTATGCAGCACATACTAAAGTTACCATATCGCTATTCACCACTTGCCTTTTGGTAAAAATAACAGGAGGAATTGATCCACACACACACCTAGCCATGGAGTTCATGGGCACTGAGACCATTGATGACTTTTTCAGTGGTCAGGCTGCAGCATTAGCAGGAGGAACCACAATGCACATTGACTTTGTTATACCAGTAAATGGTAGTTTAGTGGCTGGCTTTGAAGCCTATGTCAAGAAGGCAAAAAATTCTTGCATGGATTATGGCTTCCATATGGCAATTACTAAGTGGGACGAAGCTGTTTCAAGGGAAATGGATGTTATGGTGAAGGAGAAAGGTTAGAATTTTCAATTTTCAAGATGCATAGCCTTTAACTGCTTAGATCTTGATTACTTTGGTTTGGTCCTGTTAGAAACTAACAGACAAATTGCCTTGTGGCTAATTGAGGTTTTCTTGACATTTGACCTTTTAGGTATCAATTCATTCAAGTTTTTTCTAGCGTACAAGGGATCTCTAATGATCAGTGATGAGCTCCTATTAGAAGGACTAAAGCAGTGCAAGTCTCTTGGTGCCATAGCTATGGTCCATGCAGAAAATGGAGATGCTGTATTTGAAGGACAGAAAAGAATCATAGAACTTGGTATCACTGGTCCAGAGGGACATGCCCTTTCAAGGCCCCCAGCGGTAATCCTTGCAAATTGGGATATTTCTTCTACTTGCAAAACCTGCTGACTCTATGGATTAATCAGTTTATCCGCGATAGTTCTAACATAGTGCTATTCCTGGAAGTTCTTTGAAATTTTGACCATGATAGAAGTGCTAAACTATTGATCTTATCTCCTTCTCCTTTCCAGTACTTTGTGATTAATGATATGCGTTACATTTGCATCAACAAATTGTATCACTAAAGCAGTTTTCATGCATTGGATGTGGAGTACAAGGCATTTTTTGTTAGTCTGTCATTTATCCCATTATTGAAAAGATATTATCGTTGGAAACATTTGATTCGTTAGGATTGTCTGACTAGATAAAATAGTTCCCTACTTCAACAAGCTTTAAGTGAATATTGATGCGTTGAAAACATTTTCCATGAGGAAAATGAAAACTGTTCACCCCACAGAAGGTTATGAATAACCATTTCAGCTAAGACTTTCCTATAAGAAAACAGTTGTAATAGATGCAGTCAATGCCTTAAGGCCAAATATTCACATCAGAATAAGCGGAAATGGATAAAATTTAGGGGCACAAAGTTATGCAACTTTTCTTTATGAGTCCATCTAAACTTTTTATGCATATGTAGAAAATTCGGTATTTGCAGGTTATGTCTCAAACATGGCATTGAATATTATGCCATATATGTGACTTATACACAGCAAGTTAGAATCTTTTTTCATTTGGGCTTTCTTTTTGTATCTGAACCTTTGAGTACCTTAATTTCTTCTGTTGCTTCAAAGTTATTCTCTCTTCATCTGCCTTTCTTTGTTTCTTGATTTGATTCTAATTCCCTCTTATAATCCGTTGCGTTTCTCATCACTATGAAACTTGCATTTGATTTCCTGTTGGTAAATGGTCAGTCATGTATCTCTTTAACGATTGTTACAAGTGTTTAAAGCTTCATGATGCTTACTTTAGTTATGATGTTCATACAGCTGGAGGGAGAGGCAACTGGTCGAGCAATTCGCCTAGCTGGTTTTGTGAACACACCGCTGTATGTCGTACATGTTATGAGCATTGATGCAATGGAAGAAATTGCTAAAGCTCGAAAATCAGGTCAAGGTTCACAGGAAATTTGAATGTCTTGGCGTTTGTCTTACATAATAACAGTATAAAGTAATATTAGTGAATCAAGGTAGGCATGCCGCATTTTGTGAGTGGAAGACTCTAAATTCTGAAAAATAGCAGGGTCAATGCATTTCTACATAAGAGATTGGGTGGCCATCTTATCTCGAACCATAATCATTCCATCGTGTTTTTGAGACCTTATAATGTTGGTTTCACTTTGATTTGATTTTGATCCTTGAAGATTAATTTGCTTTCTTCAAACTGCAGGACAGAAGGTTATTGGAGAGGCTGTGGTTTCTGGCTTGGTCCTGAATGATTCTAAGCTTTGGGATCCTGATTTCGTCACTGCTTCAAAGTAATGCTGCTACCTCACTTATTTTTCTTCTTATTCCTTGAGATGGCCATCATTGTAGTCTGTGATAGTTATTGTTGGTGTTCCGTTTATACGAGGACGTGTCTTTCTTGTATTATACTTGTTCATCTTCGGGCAAATCCGGCATTTGTTGGCCTCAAGCCTCTATCTGGTTAAGGCAGATATAGTAGGGTTCTTTGATAATTTCATCATGCTTGATAATCTCGTGTCTCAGGTATGTTATGAGCCCCCCTATTAGGGCATCAGGACATGACAAGGCTCTACAAGCTGCACTTTCCACTGGGGTTCTGCAGGTCCATCTCATCATTCAAACAATCTATCACTTACAAACTTTAAGTTACTCAGATCTAAAAAAGGCCAATTTGTGTTGAAAGATAACCGAGTGTTCTAACAACATTACAACATGAGCTTCATAGCACTATCTAACCGAGTGTTCTAACAACATTACAACATGAGTGTCATAGCACTATCTCTCTCTGATATTTTCTTTTTAATAGAAAGGGTTCATTATATTCACAGTTGTAGTTTCTTGGCTCCTTGATTACCCAAAACATTTTCTCAAATGCCCTTACCAATATTAGCATGCACATTTGGCTTTGCAGCTTGTAGGAACTGATCATTGTGCTTTCAACTCCACCCAAAAAGCATTGGGGATTGATGATTTCCGTAAAATCCCAAATGGTGTCAATGGTAATAGAAATATGGCCATCTTAATGCTGAAGTCTTTGTGTGCTTTCCTTCTACTGAATTGCAGACATCTAATTTTCTTCTACACTTTGCTGAATGGGGATGTAGGTATCGAGGAGAGGATGCATTTGGTGTGGGATACATTGGTGGTAAGACTGCACTGTACCCTTGTTTTAATCAACCCCGGGAACTACAAACTGTTATTTGATATGCCTTTCATCTCAAATTTTGGAAATCTTTCAGGAATCTGGGCAACTTTCTATCACTGATTTTGTGAGGGTGACGAGCACCGAATGGTATGATTTGAGTGCTGGTTTTCTCATTGTGTTTTGAATGACTTCCCATGAAGATTATATTGAGCTCCAAGGATAACTAGTAGAATGCGTAGTTTATGCATTTTGAGTTCGATCAGACTTTAGCTGCCTCTGAAGTCTGTAAAACAATTCTGATTCTGAGAATTTGTCAGTGCGAAGATCTTCAACATATATCCAAGAAAAGGAGCAATTCTGGCTGGATCAGATGCAGATATTGTAATCCTCAATCCCAACGCCAGCGTTACTATAAGTGCAAACTATCACCACTCTAGAACAGATACAAATGTTTACGAAGCTAGGAGAGGAAAGGTAATGTTTTATCTCACAAAGTTATTAAAAATTTACGAAGGTAATATTTCATCAAAAACTGAGAAGTTACTTCTACAAGGCATTACACGAAAATTTACACATGTTTCACAACTAAGCATGGATGAAAGCATTCAATGTCTTGTAAGGGATTCTATTGATACATGTAAATATAGGACACAGATAAATATGCAAATTGGAAAAGTAGATTTGGCCATTCAGTGCTCAGTTTCTTCCTTGCCTGTGCAGGGAAAGGTTGAAGTGACAATTGCAGGAGGAAAAGTCGTGTGGGAAAATGACCAACTGAAAGTAATTCCTGGATCTGGCAAGTTTATAGAAATGCCTCCTTTCAGTTATCTTTTCAGTGGAATGGACAAGGCAGATGCTTCTTATCTGTCCTCCCTGAAAGCTCCAGTTAAGCGTTTCAAATCCACAGCTTAAGTTTCGGGACTGCGTTTCAACACTTGTTCATGCCTTTTAACGGTTACTAGAATATGCATCGACTTACAGGCTACTCCCGACTTTATCGTTGTAAATTATTCTTACGGTACTTGACAAAATAAATTGAAGATGTTACATACCACAAATCACAACTTGGAATTGGCTGAAAGCTACAACAAAAGACCTAAAGGGATCGAGAAAACAACTAGAAGGGAAGCAGCTGTAATTAGGAAGAATGGCAATTCAGAACAGCATTTATGTTTAGCTTTATTTTAAGTTAAATGCAATGCCCAATGATACGTGCAAACCTTGAGGAACAAGTTAACAAGCCTAGCTTCACCTTTGAACGTAATTAGAGCTTAATCTTATCTTTGCAATTCTTCAGGCTAAGCAAGTATAACAAAAATTATTTTCAACTACAGCCAGGAACGAAGAGAGGAATGATTAAATAACCACTGATGCTTGTGTCCATTTATAAACACAGAAAATAATGAACAGAGTATCATACTAAAAATTAATCATTATTAGTGGTTCCTCCAAACAAGGGTAATTTCAATGTGTCATGTATCGTATCCAGATGGAGTCTCAAGATTCAATGCATCGCATCCTAAACGAGCTGTATTGCAGCTGTTTGAATTGCCTAACATTTGCTTAAACCTCTGTCCAGAACTCACATAAGAAGAGAAGACGCGAACGCAAAACAAGAAGTTGAACAACCACTTCATCCTCAAATATCTGCTGCAAGAAAGTTCCCAGGGAGTGATACCTGCAGGACGATAAACACTCATTCCTGCATTCCACAGAAAGAGAATGGTGTACACGCGCGCGCGCGGGCACCCACGCAGAGAGAGAGGGAGAGCGAGAGTTTCTTAAGTACCTTTTCACCCAGTTTGAACGGTGGAAGACCTTTGTAGGGACATGTACTGCAGCGAAACGCATCCCCCAGCCCACACTGAACAGTATCAAACAACCAACTCAGAGAAAAGCAAAACCAGCAAACAGAACATTTTGGGAAAAAAGGCAGCGCGATCAAGTTCTACTTTGCATCAAACATTAAAGCTTATTTAAATGTTGCCGGAAATTGAAACCCCATAGCATGCAACCTCAAGTGTTGCACTAAGTTCAACACCCGAGGGTCCCTACCATCCCGAACGAGAAAAAGAAAAGATTATACGGCTTATCAATTTAAGCTATGTGCAGAACATTCCTAGGAGAGCATGTCATCCACTGTTAAAACATACATTGCCACAAGCTGACTGAGGGTTGTTCAACTGCTCTGTCGTCGGTCCCAACTTTACTTTCTCCTCTTCCTCAGCTCTACCACAGGTGCAGTTCTTGCAAGCCTTTCTTGTGCTTCCAACTTCACAATCACCTAGTCCCCAAACAGATTACACAATTTGACCACAAAAAGTACAAAAAGAAATCAAGAACGAAAATACAAGTTCAGTGAATTCCATCCTACCAACTGGCAGTTGGGGTTTCTTCAAATCCTCATCAGTCAAGAGACTATCTTCATCAATTAAATCTGAATCATCATCAACCCGAACCTTGACCGAGTCTTTTGCACCCTTCTTGATAGCAAAGGATGACCCAATCTTCCAGGATGGTTTCCTTGCCTTGACCTAAGATGCAAAAGTAATACAAATCTAACCGTGTAAGTTCCTCTATGATATGTAGACTAAAAAAATTTATAAAAAAAAAAAGACAAAACAAGCCAACAAATTAGGGATAAAAGACTTGGCATTTTCTGAAGCTAGAAGATTATTTATAATTCTTTCAATGAAGAGAAACAGCAGCAGAATATGTAATTTTTGTGGTGGCAAAGTGTAATTCATCTAATTGGAACCATTAAAAGGATGGCTAACTCTTGGGAAAAGCAAAATAGCGTGGACGGAGGGCCAAGATGTAATGTTCCCTTCAATTGTCAATAGAATGCACATCTTATTAGTACCTAAAAATAAAACGATCACCTGATCTAAGCTACCCATTAAAATATGCTGAATTCTAAACACAAATTTAGAGTCAGCATGTTTAATTCCGCAATCACAGTCCTTTCAAAGTCAAAATGGAATATCCTTCTTGAGAAAGTATTTTAAATATCAACCCTTAATTGATTATAGCTCTACCATCTCCTAATAACTCAGAAATCAATGATAAAATTAAGGTCATGGAACTCAAAAATATGCTTAAACCATAACCTTACCCCAAAAGAAAGACCATCAGACTGCCCGGATACGTATTGAATGCCTTGTGTTTCTAGGAAACCTGCCAACAAAACTTTGCGCTCGACAGCAGAAATTGCCTACAAAAATGCCAAAAGCAACAAAAATAGAACAGTGAAATGATATAATCAGTTCGATTATTGTTCCACATATGCAACTAAGGTTTCTCCATCTCAAAAGAGCAAGGGGTGATGTTTTCTAAAATCGTAGGAATGGAAAATCTTATTGCCACGTAGGAATGGAAAATCTTATTGCCAAGATATGTAATAGGTGTCTGCGCTATATTTATTTTACACACAGGAATAAATACAAATCTGGCTAGAAACTGTAACTTCAGCAAGTCAGAAGAGAAAGATAATATTAACCTTCTGGATTTCCCCTATAACAAATTGGTTAGTCTTGTAAATCAAGATAGTTCCACCAGGCTTCAACACTCTTGTGATTTCTCCATAAAATAAATCATTAGGAAATTCCAACGAACGAGAAATGACAATGACAATATCCACCGTTGAAGACTGGGCTGGTAGCTTACCTGCCAATAAGCACAAACAATATGCTCAAAAGTAAGCTACTAATAGACATGTTTATGTGTGAACCAAGTAAAAGGAAGAGCTGCAACATGAAGGACATCCAATAATTGATAAGGAAAATAAAGAATCTTGAGAACATAAATGAATTAAAGAATCTTATTCCCTTTTTCATGCACGATGTTTTCACTTTCTGCTCAACAATTTTTCACATTTTCCAACTCTAATTATCACTTTCAAGTGGGACGCTGACTGATGCACAATTTCAGTTGCAAATTTCTTAGCACTTAAAAGAATATACGCTGTTAAAATAAATCCAAAAGATTATTAGCCAGATCACAGAAAGTACTTAGGGAAGATGCTTGAGTAATAATTTCAGGATCACACTGTTCCGCTTCATTTCCAAGCTCTCTAATAGCACTCACAACAGTACTGACAGAAAGAACAGTCTCATCGGTGATTGCCAACGCAGAAGCCGGCATCTTTGTACTATCCTACAATAAGGCCAAAAGAAACATTTTTAGCGGTTTACAAATGAAAAGCCGCCATAAAAATAACACTAGAGAAACAAACAAACAAACCCTCAGACCTACAAGGGATCCTAAAAGTTACAGATCAAAAATACTAAAAAGCGTGGAAATTTTAAGACAAAAATAGCAAATAAAAACGAGACAATGGTACCCGATTTCAATGCAGTAAGTTAGGTAGGCACCGTGCAAATTATAAACTGAAGAGGATGAAATATAACGTTAAAACCAAGTCCACAATCTATTCCGAGATCCATCACACCCATTTTAAAGAAAACAATTTCACAGTTAAAAAAAACAAAAACATCAGAAGCGGAACACTAATATCGTAACCAAAGATGAAGAGAACAAAAATCTGAGGTATTGTGGGTTGCACCGTAGAGGCCATTATTGAATTAATATGCAATAGAAACAATCCGCCCACTGAAACCACATCGAATCGAATTCTTAAACTAAGTTGAAACGAAACCCTAGCTCTGCTTCAATCTTGAACAATAAGTCTCGCGAAATTCCGTAATTAATCAGGAAATGAGAATCGTAATACAAAAGAAAGTCGAGAACTACATTGAGAAAAAGATGCAAGTTCATCATTTTTGTAGGAAAACAAACAGGGAATTACAGAACAATACCTGCGACGCTCTTGAAAATTATGGAGAAGAAAGAGGAAGAATGAGGGGTTTATAGGTCGGAATTGGAAACTTCAAGAAAGGAGGTGCACAGCGTCGGTGCTGTTGATCGAGCAACGTGTCGGGTTTGGGTGTCTCTTCTTTGCTTTTTGAGGTTTTAAGCGCCAGTCACATCAGATGTCATGACCCCAAAAATATTTAATATTAATAATTCTAAAATATGCATATTTAATTTTTAAAAATAAACAACTCGGTTTTATATTATTCAAGCCTTCCGATTTTTTAATTTTATTAAAATGTATGTATTTTATTTTTTATTTATAAAAATTTATCTATGAAATTAAGTTTCAAGCCCGACCTGCCCGTCTACTTTTAAAGAAAAAATTTCAAACGATATCATTTCAAAAAACTAAACCGGTCACGGGCTGCCATGATCAGCTTGTGGCTCATTAATGATTTGATTAATTTAGGGTCAAAAATAAGTTTAACCGGATTGAATAAATTGGGCTATAATTATCATCAGCTCATAAGTCATAACCCACTTTTACGTTATAGTTATCAAATATTTTTTCAGGATTAAGTCGTTACTTTCTAACCAAAAGATTGTAAGTTTAAATTACAAAAAAAAATCCTTATTTTTTATAAAAGAATAAAGCGAAGAGTGCGTACATTATGATCAGGGTCATTCTTAGTATTTTATAGACCCCAGGCAAAGTAAAAAAATAAACCCATATTTTTACCTTTTTTAGGCTCTTGTAAAGAATAAAAATAAGCAAAATATGAATCCTTTGTTATTTCTTATAAGGTCAAGAATGAGTCATATTTTATTTCATTTTATTTTTTATAAGAGTAAAAATAAACCCTATCAAATTGTTTATCAGGATGGACTCTGAGTGGATACTTAAGCTGCTCCTGCTTAAGGTCGGCCCTAATTATAACCCTTCCAAAGTCTCTGCAAAACAAAGAGTCTTATTAAATATTGATTTGGCAATTTTTATTAGTTTTTGAATATTTAAAGGATCAATATTTGACATCCTATAAAACATAAAATGCATTCTACATTTTCTTAGATATTAACGAATATAATTATATTCATAAATGAATTTATTAAATATTAACAATTTAAGTTTATAAAATTTTGATAAAAAATAACAAATTTATAATACCTTACAAATTACGCCATTGAAAAAGCAAACTTAAAGCAGAAGCAGACAAATAGCAAAGGACTTGAACGGAAGCAAAGAGTGAGGGTGAAATTGGACTCGTTCTTCACGTTGGTAATGGTTAGGCTTTTTTCCGACAAAACAAAAAAGGAACTGATGGACTAATTCGTATTGTATTTCTCATTCTCAAATGTGAAAATGACGATTTTTAAGTGGGAAAATTTTACACTTTTTTTTGCATTATACTGAGATGTGAATTTTGAATTATTTATTAATGATAGTTACTAATATAAGATGTAACTCAGAAGAAAAAAACAAATATTGGGTGAACAAGTTTTTATCTTATGTGTGGGTAAGATGCAAAGTTGTAGCTTATCATATATGTTTTCAACTCCATATTTTCCTATCCTAAAAAATTATCAAAACAATTGAAAGGTTGTTCAAAGATTTCCAACGGAGTCATCCAAATGGTGCTAAAGTGGCAGCTAAAGTTTTACAGTCTTACTTGTGTTTCCTAAGACCCTGTATGATTGAGAGATTAGTAATAAAAAACGTAACATATTTTTATCGCTTGGTTGAAGATTTTATAATAGAATGAAACAGAATAGGATGAAAGCGAAAGGTTTTATGTTACATTCCACCTCATTCTAAACAGTAAATAAGAAACCTCCGATTCGGAGGGTTTACGATGGAACGTAAACTAATAAATACATACTACCTAATATACCCTCAATAATTTTTCTTAATACCAATCATTTCTTCTAACCCTAACCCCCTTTTCCCATACTCATTTATTAATAATATTTTTATATCATTTCTTCATACCCTAATAATAATATTTTTTATTATTAATAATAATTGTATATAATTAATAATAAAATAAAAAATTAATAAAATTTTTATTAATGAAAAATAAAAAATATGTAAAAAATTATTCTTTAATTGTTTGTATATATTTTTATATAAATAAAAATATAAATAAATAATTTTTAAATATAAAT
>JANZXP010000195.1:5595657-5628962 GCA_027576715.1 Erythroxylum flavicans | reverse complement strand
GTTTTAAAAATTTGTGAATATCATTTACTGATTCTTATATTTTTAATGTATGTGATGCCATGTGGAGTTCGATAGTATTTTCACGTAGCGCTCCGTTATCTTGGGATATGTGTCGGAATGACCTACGGGCGTTCCGGGACGTACTCTAGGGTAATGGGGGGTTACAACACCACTACCATAGAGCATATGTTTGAACATCCAGAGGACATTCAAGAATATACCCTATGAAAATGGCATGTTAGAGCAATCACATTAACCTATTATCGCATCACACAAAACATAAGTAATCTAAAAGTCAACTTTTGTCATTTCATTCACAAACATAACTTACACTGAAGCATTACACTTCATAATACATATGTTTACATTACCAAAAACATCTGAGAGTTTACTGCTCTTTTACAAAATGTTCTGCATGAAATGAGAAACTAAATAAACAGAATCTATTACACTCCCCATATATCAGCTGACCAGACCTTTGAGCCATTCTTGTTTTTCCAAAATTGACAATATTAGACTTCTACTAGTTTGCCTTAAGAACTAGGTCTCCCTCATACCTGTAAATCAACATTGCAATTTTGATGAGTTTGCTAACTTAATGAGTAAACCATCATTGATATGCTCACTCATATCAAAACATAAGGACAATTCACATTCAAATTCACAAGCAAATCATACCATCAAATATTGAATATTTCGTCACATTTTGTCATTCTTTAGCAAGTAAAACTTGTATACAAAATATTTCGCGTCACTATTTCAAAACAATTCAATAATTCAATTCAATCATCCATATGATACATATCAAGTTGTATATACAAATGCAAATTCACTTTTACTTTACTGTGACTGAGCTCCTATTTACTGTTCCGTATTTATTGTGGATACCGAGCTCATTTCATTTACTGTCCTGTACCCATTGTGGATATCGGGCTCATTAATAACTGAGCCTGTGACTCTTTGTACACATTTCTAAGCTTTGCTCTTTTTCACTAGTCAATTCGGTCACAACTCCTTTATCTAATCATGTATTTCAATGTGATGCATCATTCCATATGCCATGTTTCATTACCTTTCATTCTTGTGAGCTTCTATCACATGTATCAGATTCATCAGATCTAAGTCCGACAATTCACATTCAATTGCTCACATATTTCATAATCCTTTCAAATTTTCACATTCAATCGTTCTCACATTTCATATTTAGCATACATATCAGATAGAAACACATATAATTGAGTTTACACAATTTCCATATTCATATACAATTAGAAAACACTTCCAATACAATCCCAAATATCAAACTCCTCAGACCATCAATGTCCGGAATTATCTCAATCACATAAGTAACAATTCAATAACTGAACTTTAAACAGAAACAAATCAATCCTAGTGACAAACATCTAGTTTAACTCACAGTACGCTTCAGATAAGCAATTACCTTGATGATCCAGCAATGTCTAGACACTGAAGATCAACTTGTACTTTTTAAATCATGCAATACACACATATTTTACACATTATTAAGTTGATCATTCATATAAATATTCATTCATGAATATATATATATGTGTCATATTCAATGCATGCTCAATTGATATTCTCAAGTATGTATCCTTATTCACAAATCTTAACCATTCATACATCATAGCTTGGATATAACTAGTTTGCATTTTAGGTTTATACCTCAAGTAAACTTGATTATTCTAAATTCATCAATCATAAATTCACTAACCCTTTTCTAGCATTATATATATTCATACAATTCCCAATTCTTATTCACCCATTCCAAATGCATTATTCATATCCTTTGGATCACATTTATATTCATAAGAACACCTTCATTCCTTTAACACTCATAAATTCCAAATTTAGATACATTGATATCAAACAATCCTTTCCTTAAGTTATAACATCAATTAACAACCTAAACTTATCAAACACTTAAGCAACTTATCCAACATCAAACTAGGTTCATTTTAAGCCTCAATCAATTCCAAATACACTAAAGTAAATTGACTTATCCTTAGTAAATTCAATAATCACATAAAATAGCATTTTCTTCACTTCAAGGCATTTCCCACGATCATGTATGCAGCTCCAACGATCATGGGATGAGTGAACCGAAAGTTCACCATCCATTTCCTTCAATTTTTTTCCAGATGTTTGCATCTTAATACCAAATTCAAAGTATCCTCTTAATAGTCCATTAAATATACCTCGGTTATACTTTAATTATACTCTAATTCCTCATCAATCTCATCTCCAATTCCTACTCAAAATTATTTAATTGGAAACTTATAAACTATTGTCTTTCATGCATCAAAAACCAAAACAAAAACTATCATTTATTATCAAACATATAGTCCTAGTTCTTTCCCAATTCAAAAACACTATAATAACACCTTTATTTAACATAAATTCACCTTCATTATACTTCAAATCCCAATGCAATTCATCCATACAATAACCTATAACTCACGGTTTTAATACATCAAGAACAAAGCATAAAAGCATCTAAGTTCATCCAACATATTCCAGCACACTTTATCATCAACATCATAAACAATCCATCCCAATTCAATCATCATTATCATTTTTTTAAAACATGTCATAAAGATCATAATTCTACTTACTTGTTAAGATCAAACTCCACCTCAATACATCAAGTTAATCTAGCCCTCCATGCAAGCAAGATCATAATAAATTCAAGGTGGAAACAAGTTGGTTTTTGGCAAGGGTTAAAAGAGAACAATAAACTGGTTCTTTAGCTATCTTGTGAAAGGTAAAAGTATTTATTTTGGTGTGGAAATTTTGCAAGATTTAAACCAAAATACAAAGATGTAAGATAGGAGAAATTTTCAGTGGAGAGAATAGAAGAAGATGGTGAATGTTTCAGCAAAAACTTTTGCTGCATTAGCTTAATCCAACTAAATGCAAGGTGTCACAATTTGACCATGGCATTTGTCACTAGGCATGCCTTCCATTTGTCCCATATTATAGCTTCCAAATGTCACCTAATTACTAGTCCATTTGTCACTCAATCATGCTGCCATTTGTCAATTAATTACCCATGATAAATGTCACTCATTTATCTATACCAAATCACTCAATTTATAGGCTTAGCCATCCTAATTTTTCATGTGTCAATTTGTCTTTTTACTTGGCATTTTTCCTAGTCCAAATGTACATATTAATTCATCAATCTTCCAATTCTAACAATTAATTCCAAATTTACTACTTGTAACCAATCAAACTAAAATTTAAGATATAACAATACACAATTCACATCATGATCATTGTAAACCTTTCATACCCCGGAACATGTCAATTGAGTGCGTATACTATCTTTGTAATGTGTACAAAGTCATAATTCATGTGTGTATGCTAATGAAATGCATGTGAATGAAATGCACTTTATAAATTCTCAATGCTATTACTCATGTGCAATGGTCTAGGGTTCTAACTCTTAGTATGTTTTGGAAACCGACTATTACAGTTTAGGAGTATTTAGATCCAAGTTTCCAATCCGATCTTAATGATAATAGATCACAATCAGGGCACATCTTCACTTTAAAGAGTGGTGTAGTAAGTTGGAAAAGTTCCAAACACCTAACCATTAATGATTCTTGTTGACACAAGTATACTAATTGTAACTTATGGTACAAAAGGTATCGTTCTCACAAGGACTAATTAGACACCTAATAACTTGAATGAAATTTTGTTTAAGGTACTAAAAGATTGATTGAAATAAAATAAATTTACTGAAATTAAAACAACTAATAAAATGAAACAGTTGAATAATTAAGCTACCAACAAGAATAAAGTTAATCAGAGCTGGAAACTTAGAAATTATTCTATCATTTTTTTATCTTTCCTTTATCTTATTGATTCAGTTATTCTCGATCAAAGATATCTTAAGGTTTTGATTACCCTCTCTTAAGATTTAATCAAGTAATCCTAATTGAAATCAATAATAATAAAATTGCAACCTCTTGATTCACTAAACTACTCCTAACTATTCAATTGGATTTGAAGCAATCCTAAGAATAAATAAAGGTCTCTGTTCAATTGTTTATTAATCTGATATTTACAGGTCTATTAAGCTACCAAATCTCGTTGGACACCATAACATAACTAACTTAATTCACTCTGTAGATTTATCACCAAGTATAAACACAATATATATCACAAAATATTGATATATCAATTGAATTCAACTAGAATAAAGTTTAACAAAATATATCAAGAACAATCCCTAATATGGATTTAGGAACCCATAATCATGTTCAAAATCCTAATAATCGAAATCAACATCTAAGATAATGAAATATATGAAGGGAAAAGAAAAAAAAACTATTTGGAGTCAAGATCTTTAATTCTAGAAAATCTAGAGTGCTCTTGATGTCTACTTTTTGATCTTCTTTGAATCTGATGGCTGCTTCCTTTTTGGTGTTTTTCCTGTTCTTAAATAATTCTTCTCTTTTCTTCAATTTCTTATTTCCATTTATTCACAAAGACATCGAACACCCCTTGAATAACCCCCTGAATAAAATTAAGATCAAATTCTTTCTCTAAACTGATCAAACAGTTAAAACACATAAAAACACTAACAATAACATAATTCTAAGTCTTAGACACATGATGTCATCTAAAAAAAGACTTAAAAATACACTCAAACACCTAGAAAACATATTATATTCTACACCTATTAACATCCCCATACTTAAACCTTTGCTTGTACCCAAGCAAAAATGAAGCCATAAACAAATAAAACACATAATCATCCAATAATCCAACATGTTCAATGGCATCAAATCTCAATGAATAACTTAAACTCAAACACCAACCACTTAAAAAGTGCCTACGTACTAACTTATTCCTTTCGTGTTCAAGTCCTTTGATTTGAATGTACATATCAATCAAAATATTAAAACCATATTCATACATCTATGGCACTTGTAAGCATGCATTTATTATTATTGTTCAATTAAAAAGGTAACTATCACTAAGTATCCTTTCATGAAAATTCTTGATTTTTTAAAAGATCAATAGTTTTAATTTTATTGTAAGCACTATTTTTTATATTTTCTTTAACGATCACCTAGTCTTTTGATGCAAAGGCAAACACTTTGTCATGAATGTCCCTCAGTTACTCAACTAGGTTACATTTTCTTATTTAGATTGGTTGGAGCGTCATTATAGCCTTTTGATGCAAAAACAAACATTTTGTCATGAATGCCTCGAATTACTTAGCTATATCACAACTCTCAACTAGCTAATAGTTCTATTCTTAACCCATTTTTATAAAATGGGCCAGCAAAATAAGAATTTTATTTAACACTTTTTTTGTTTTTATTTCTTAGCTTACCTCATTTCTTCTTATTCAATCACTCTTATGAAAAGGAACTAATGATGCTAACCAATTTAATTGAATGCAATTATAAATGTATACAAACATGTGTCATAAAGTGAAAGAATAGGTGTCATATCCTAATTAACATGCATATTTATCCCAAAAATACTTAAGACAAAAAATTCACAAGTTACTATGCCCTTAAAATTTAAATGACCGTGTTCAAAGTAATTCAATTCCTTTCAATTCATATCATTGACTATTTCACACACAAATGATATGCCAATACATAAACTTCCCACACTTGGAAAACATATTATCCTCAATGTGAGAAATAAAACAATACAGATAAAGATAGACAATACTAAAGTCAAAGTAAGAGCAAGGAAACTTATGGTGATTCGGGTGGTGATGGAGTTGATGATTGAATTTGGACACCTTAAACAATAAAATATTTGACTATTTTCTTCATTTGATACCGCTGTTGATGCTAATGGTGCAAGACGTCCTTTAATTATGCCTCCATGGTGACTAAACGACTCTCCAAGTGCTTGTTGTTTTCTTCCATTTTATTATGAACTTTCTCCCATCCTTCCTCTTTTTCCTCCTCAAATTCTTCGCTTGATGAGACTTCTTATTGGTGTTATTGTGTGAAACTCAAACTCACCTGGTCTATCCTGTGTTTAACTGGTAATTTCGAGCTGATTTCTTAGAGTTCCATACCATGGCACTCCAAGATCTTCACCCACATCAAATGCATATGATTTAAAAGCTCAAGAAAAACAAGGGCTAGTCCATCAACAGAAATACCATGAAATTGAGCTAATGTAATGACAAGAAAACCTATGCCTAAATAGTTACCTTTCTTATTGTAAGAAGTCATTATCATTTGAAAAAAGTGGGTGGACGTACAAATTTGAATTTTATTATTCATGCACCGCAAGATAAACAAATCTTTTGTAGAACATTTGTAAGTTTAAGTTTTTGCAAAAACAATTTAACACATAAATTTGTGTAGTAACAATTGTTCATAATTTAAAATAATTTTATTTGGTGCATTTTTCAAATTAAACCATTCCAACTTTGTTAATTGTTTTCCAATATTTGTCAACAAGAAAGTTTCCATGTTTTGTCAATAATTTTTATTTTGGGAAACTACATATTTCCTCCGTAATATCATAATCCACGTGATAAGTTTTTCCACGTGATCGAAACAAAAAATTATCTAACTTTCGCGACTCAAAATGCAAAGTAATATAAAACTCAAGGGTCAATTCTTCATACACAGGAAAATGTATAAATTTATCCCAATGAATTTTAGTACTCAAAAGTCTCAATTTTTCTTTTTAAATCTATATTTTCTAAGATTGAAAAATAGAAATAATTAGGTGTCATAATAATTCTTAAATGAAGGGTTTGAGATATCCTATCTTCTTATTGCAAGAAGATTAGAAAAAAACGCTCCAAAATCTTTGGCCAAGTCTCGTGCACCGTCACCAGACACTTTTTCTTTTCCTTTCAAAGTTGAATGTTTTGCAATTTGTTTGATTCTTGGAGCCATATTGAGTGTATAACCTGTAAAAATAACCAAGAAAACAAGAAAAAACACAAAATATAACCTAAAAATGTGGAAGAAGAAAATGTAGAGAAAATCTTGTAAAACCCACTCAAAAGCTACAATTTTGTGTGGAAATCACTAGATTTGTGTAAAAGGAATGATAATATAGATGAAAGAAAAAATTGAAAAACCAAGTGAAAGTGGAGAGAGATTTAAGAGAAAGTAGAGAGCTATAAAGGTGGCTGCAAGTTTAGAGAGAGAATATGAGAGGTGAAAGAAGAGAAAGCAAGTATTTAAAGGTTTAGAGTTTGAAAAGAAGGGCAAACTAGGGTTTTTGTATGTGGGTCACGAGTTTGATATGTGTTCTCACCTGCCACAATTGCGGTATGGTTAGAATACTCCATTTTTTCCACATTTTTCTCAATTTTCCTCGTGTATCTCCCAAAACTTATTCCCTAACCTGTTAAAAAACTGTTACTAAAACAAGGAATCATAAAACTCTCTGAATTTTTAGTTGAATGAAACAACTTATATTGTAGGAGGTAGAAACTATTCGTCCTTAAAGCGACTACCAATACTTCATCAATAGTTTTTAAAATTGGCTGCTCCACTTAATCCTGTAACAATTCATCAACTACATCAACTCTTATGTACGAGTTGCTCTTATTTAGATTCTTCAATACTTTATTCATATTGAATCACACTTATTCGCTTCCAATCCAAAGGATGATATTGCCTTCTTAGATATTTACCAAAGCTCTTCCAGTGTTCAAAAAGGGTCTAGTGTGAATTAGTGGACAATTTCGATCCTCTTCAAAGTCGAGCACAATAAAATCTATAGGAATAATAAATTTTTTCACTTTTATAGGCACGTCCTCTATTGCATCAAATAGTTTCTTTACAAGTTGATCTACTAACTAAATAAGCATGAAAGTTAGATTCACCTCTTCTAACCCCAATTTCCTAAAAATGGACAAAGGCATAAGCTTAATAATTGCACCCTAAGTCACATAAATGTTTAGAAAATTCTAAATTACCAACTACACAGGGTATAGTAAAACTCTCTGGATCTTTCAACTTTAAAAGCATGTGGTTGGTAATTATGGAGTTACAGCTTTTCCGTATGGAGATCATTTGGTTCTTATCCCAAGTTTGCTTGTTTCAAAAGATGTTTTTGAGAAACTTTGCATACTTGGGTATGCTCTCTCAAGATTCCACAAAAAGCAAGGTAATTTGCAATTTCTTCAACTTCTTCACAAACTTTGCAAATTGCATATCTATTATGTTTTGTTGTAATCTTTGTGGGAATCAAATTTTCGATGGATATGGAGGAGAAGTAATGTAGGAAGTGTCAGCTTTATTTTCTTCATCTTTGTTCCTTTTTCTCTTGATCATCTACTCGGTGGGATTTAGTTTACTTTTTAGATAGTTCTTCTAACTCTTTCCCACTCCTAAGTGTGATGAATTTTAGTCCCTTGGATTCGGTTCTATGATGCTCAGGAGACTCCTCACACTTCGTGCAGACAATGCATCAACTAATTGGCCCATTTAAACCTCCAGATTGTGAATCAAAGAGGAATGATTCTTATATATTTTATCGAATTTCACTTACATCCTTCTCTAGGCCTCTTCTAGACTTGTGAAATTGGAATTTAGCACATCCATTTACTTTTCCATCTTTAATTCACATTAACCGAACTTATCTTGCTAAAATCCCCATGGAACTTAAGTTCTCATTTAAGTCCCTACATTATTAGACCAAGAGAAATTCAGATGATTCTCCCACCCAAGATTGTAAGTATTTAAGTAAGGATTATCACCCCTGACTGAATTGTGCTCCAATAAAGTTGAGCTGCTCCACATTATTGTTTTCCACTAGGAAGCGATCAGCTATGATATGGCTCTCTTATCTGAATAGCTCACATTCGTGCTGAATTTCTTTGAGTGGAAAGGAAGAGGTGGATTTTATATTGTTCAATAACTTAGTTAGGTTAGCAATCTCTGCTTGCAATGCTGTCACTAAATCTATAAGAATAATTCCTTTTTAATCTCAGAAGTTTAAATGTTGTCTACTTCATTCTGATATCCAAAGATAACTATTATTTTTCATCTCCTCTAACAAATATATGCCTCTTCAACTATTTTTCTCATTAATGATCCCCTGATAAATGCATTAGTGGTGCCTCACGTGGTTGGATTAACTCCGATGTAAAATGTTTGCAAAAGGAACTCCCTTGGCGAGTTATAATATAGATAGCTCCTTTGTAACTCCTTATATTACTCTCATGCTTCATATAAAGGCTCCCCTTCGTTTTATTTGAAATTTGTAATTTCCTTTATAAGCCTCGTAGTCTTTGTCAAAGGGAAGTGCTTAGCTAAAAAGTCTCGCACTAGTTGCTCCCATATTGTGATGTTTGTTAGATTGAGTGAATCCAACTACATCTTAGCTCCATCCTTAAGTATAAAGGGGAAGGGCCTCATCCTAGTTGCATCTTTTGACAACCATTATAGCAAAACATGAAACAAATCTCTATCAAATTAGCTAAATGAGCATTGAGATCCTCATTGGCCAAACCATAAAATTGTACATTAGTCTATAGCATGTTTAACCGCGCTGGTTTGATCTCAAATTTGTTCATTCACACTAATGGTCGAGTAGTTCCTTTTTGAGTGGCATTGAACCCTAGCCTTATGAAGTCTGTAAGGATCTGTTGATGTTCTATATGGTTTTTTCTTCCTCCATCATTCTTTATATTGCTTCTTCGTGTTTAGCTTTCCGAATCTCTCGTTCTTTCTTTATAATGCCTAGGGTTGATATATTTTCTACTTTGTTTGAAGTATGAGTGATCCTTGTGTTCATGCACCTACAATCACACAAGAAATGTATCAAATCTTTAAATCAAAGGAATTCTTGTATAAGATGAAAATTAAGTCCCCAGTAATGGCGTCAAATTGATAAGTTTTATACATAAAGCTTTCAACATTGCAATTATTTGAATCATAACTTGTAGTATAAAAGGTATTTGACAGTGCTTCGTAACGCTGAATAAGAAAATGAAATGAAAAAAACTAATTAAAAAATTAAAGAAAATATACAAAAATGGTAAAATTGGGGAATTCGGTAGGAATCCGGATCTTTGGCTCAATCTCGGTCTACACCCTAATTAAGCTTATTTCATTGATTTGTTGTTCTCAAACCTCTCCTAGCAACTATTAATCGTGGGTTAATAATTAACCCGAGTTTTCTCTTAGGTTTTTTTAATCAAGCTACGATCGTTAATTAAATATAATCACCAAATAACCTAAGATATGATCTCTAATTTAATTAGGCAGTAGCATTACAAATTAGAAAACTGATTAATCAAGGAAACAACTACATACGATGATTCATTTAACCTAGGTCATGTTATCTCTAATGATTACGAATCATTAATCGCTACACATGAATTTCAACATAACAATTACGGATTACATCGAAATTCTAGCAATGGGTATATAATTAAATGATTCAATGAACGCATTGAAATCATCTTTTCACAATGCCCAATGGGTTCATACATAAATAACCGAACAATATTGAAAATCTGATTATCCATACACAAAACCCAAATCAATTAACACAAGATAACACAATCAATTTCTAATGAGAGAAAGAAAATGACAAAAATAAGAAAATACACTTAACCCGGGTCGTCGGCTTCGATATTACCTTCGAACTAGCATCGGGACATTATCCCTCTATGGGTCTCTTTCGAAAAAATGCTTCAATCCCTATAAAAATACCCTACCAAAAACCCCCTCGTTCCTTCACTCACAACAGCAAGCTTCTCTTCTCCACACTCCTATTCATTGATTTGACAATTAAAGGTGTTGGACCACCCCACTATTCACGGAACTCTTCTTGTTTTCTCTGCCTCCCAGCCCTCTCTCGCAGCTCCTCTTACAAGCCGCGCCTCCTTTTCTACTCACTGCCGTAACTCTTCACTTCCATTTCACTATAACATGATAGGACAATTCAAGTTAGATGGTCACACTACTGTTTTCTCAACTTAAAAACCTCCAGCTACTGCCCGTGAAATGCAGCTCTTGTCTACGTTTAACGCAAATAACTGCATTAATATAGACGTGAATCGTAAATGTCGTTTTACTGTATCCTCCTGCACTGTGTTTTCTTCTTCTTACAATGTCGTTTTGCTTCTCTTTTTCCTGTTGTCGATCTTCATTCACTGTTCTTTGCATTTTTTGACTATTAATTTTCTTCTTGTCTTTTAATTTTCTTCTTCTTACTCCATGAAGACAAGTGAAAATTAATCCCCAAAAAATGACCCAAATGTAGTGCTTTCGACTCACTTTAATTTCTTTGATTCCAAATTGTACCTAAAATCATATATGAATTAAAGTGAGTATCTTAAGCATTTTCGTTTCATTAATCGCTAAGTGTAAATGATTAAATGTATCAATAATTAAACACATATCAGTATCCATCCCACAAGAACTAATTAGACACATAAAAGCTTGAACAAAACTTTGTTTAAGGTGCTAAAATATTGATTGAATTAAAATAATTTACTAAAATTAAAATAACTAATAAAACGAAACAATTGAATAGTTGATCTACAAATAAGAATAAAGTTAACCAATGCTCAAAATTTAGGAATTATTCTATCCTTATTTTATCTTTCCTTTATCATGTTGATTCAATTATGTTTGATCCTAGATATCCTAAGGTCTCAATTACCCTCTGTCAATATCTAATCAAGTAATCCCAATTGAAATCAATAATAATATAGTTACAACCTCTCGATTTACAAAGCTACTCTTCACTATTTAATTGGATTGGAAACAATCCTAAAGATAATTAATTCACAATTAAGATCTCTCCTTAGTTGTTTTAATATGATGTTTACAGGTCTATGAAGTTACCAACTCTCATTGTGCACCTTAACACAAATAACTTGTTCGTTCACTCTCTCGATTTACTACCAAGTATAAGTGTAATAAATATCTCAAAGCATTGATATATCAATTGAATTCAACAAGAATAAAGTTTAACAAAACAGATTAAGAACAATTCTTACTATGGATTTAGAAACCCATAATCATGTTCAACATCATAATAATCCAAATCAACATCCAAGATAATGAAATATATGAAGGGAAAAGAAAGAAAAAACTAGTTGGAGTCTTAATTTCAAATTTTGGAAAATCTGGAGTTCTATTAATATCTCCTCTTTGATCTTCTTTGAATATAATGGCTACCTCCTCTTTGGTGTTTTTCCTGTTCTTAAATACTTCTTGAGTCTTTTAAGGTTATTTCTAGAGTTTTCATGCTTAATTTGGTTCCAAAAATAGCCCTGAAACATCAAGAATACAAAAATCTCGCAAGCTAGAAAGTCTGCATTATTTCACGCCGTCTATCACGATCGTGACAGAGACCCCCATGCATGCTACTCAAGATCATGGGAGATGCCACGATTGTGGCCTGCTTCCATACTTTCACAATCGTGACAGAGAGTCCCATGCGTGTTGCTCAAGATCATAGGAGATGTCACAATTGTGGCCTGCTTCCATACTTCTAATTCTTCTCTTTTCTTAAATTTCCTGTCTCCAGTCCCTCAAAAAGACATCAAATACCCCTTGAAACATAAAATTAAGATCAAATTATTACTCTAAACTAATCAATCAATTAAAACACATAGAAACACTATCAATAACACAATTTTAAATCCTAAACACATATATCATCTAAGAAAACACTTAAAAGCACACTCAAAAATCTAGAAAATTTACTATAATATACAACTATCAATTCTAGAACTAAGGTAGAGTACATTTGAATGTTAAAGGCAAAAAAAGAATTAGTTTGGATCAAGAGATTCATTATTGAACTTGAAGTGGTTCTTAGCATTGTTGATTTAATAATATTATATAGGCTAAGGAATCAGGGTCTCATCAATAGTCTAAACATATACTTAAGAAGTTTCACTTGATTAGGGCGATAGTAAAGCAAATATACATTACATTGGAGAAAGGTCCTACTAAATATAATCTTGCAAGTCCTCTCACTAATTTGTTATAAAAAAAGAGACATGATTGACATATAGATGGTTATAGTTTTAGATATATAGGAAACTGGTTTTAGTATAATTGGGAGATTGTTATTTTATACTCTTTTAGCCAATCAGTTAATTGTAATTTAATGTGTGATATAATTATTATAATTTATCTAATTCTAATTATTATTTAGAATTATAATTTATAATCATTTTCAATATATTAAGAACCTAATATGTCACACATAAATAGAAGTTTAAAAGTGAAAAATCAATTTAAATTAATTTAAACTTAGTCGTTAAGTTTGGTTAACTTCATAAATCAAGTAGCTTCCCTAAAATTTCATCCATCTCTACTCCCCTCAACTTGTTTGCTCTTACTCCATTGTTGTCCATTCTTTCCACCCCAAACCTTGTGTAAATTTTAGTTTTTCTTTGCTTTCCTTAATTTATTTCCAACCTTATCTCTCTACCCAGTTTCTTCTACATTTTCCTACCCATATTTTGTTGCATTTCATCTACTTTTACTCACCTCAATAGGTCTTTCTCCTACTCCTTAGTTGTCATCCTTTTCCAACTCAATCCTTATGTGAGTTCCAACTTTTCTTTGCTTTCGTTGCTCCATTTCCAACCTTGTTCCTACTAGACTTTCATTTCTCTCTCTCTTTAGTCCTATAAGGTATTTACAGGATTAAAGGTCTTGTCTTTGATTCCTGCTCCTGTTAATACCATTTATGATAAGTTGTCTTTCTACTTTTTTCCTGCACTAACCTACTTGTTCCGTTTCTGAGAATGGTTTTTGTTTCTCTAGTTCTTGTGCAGGCTCCTAGTCATTACCCCAGTTGATTTTACCCGCTATCCTCTATCTCACCCCATCCCATACAAACCTAGAAAATCCTATGAGTCCATCCCCTAGCTCCCTCTCCATCACACTAACCTGCATAGGTTTAGGGGCCACCAACTTCCCCTTCCTCTTCACTGAAACCTCTCAACTGGAAATAATAGCTTGGTGACGTCTCTAGCACTTCTCTCTGGTACATTCCACCTGCCATTATGATTGTTCCAGCCATTTTTTCTCCCCTTATTGATGTCTTAAAGCAAGGTGCAGGTTCATAGGAGTCTACACTAGTCCATTTCTTTTTTGGAAATAGACCAGCCTTTCTGGTGATGAAACTATAGGCTTTGAAACATTGGAAGGTTAGAGGACTGCAACAGTAGTAGCTAAGTGAAGATCATCTGTTATTTTTCAATTTCAACCTCAAAGGAATAGGTCTTGGAAGTCATAAAAGAGGGACTATGGCACTTGAATGATTTGTCAATCTTTCTCCAAATGTGGAAACCTTGCATTAAACTTGAAGATGTCAAGCATAAATAATTGCCATTATAGCCTAATTTTCATAAAATCCCACTGGAATATTGATCCACTAGAGGCTAAGTCTCCTTGAAAGCTTTATAGGCAATTTATTATGCACGGATGAAGCAACTTTATTAAGAAAATGCATAGGATACACAAGATTTTCATCAATGTTGACATGGAATGTAACTTAGCTGAAGAGGTTCCATTGATAAGATTAGGAGTTGGGTATAAGTTGGTTGAGGATACCATTAAAGTTTTTTACCAATGGAGGCCATGTCTAGCTCAACAAGGGAAGAAATGGCTACCAACAAGTAAGGTGTTCGAAACTGGTTTTTATGATAAATTGATACAATTGGAAAATGTTAAATCCACAAGTTCTCGAATAAATGTTTCCTAGGCTTTAGGTGTGGTTTATGGATCCTCTAGCCTTAATATTAAAGACCCTAATCAAAAGATGGAAGTTACCAACTCAAATAATGTGCCAACTCCCTCTCTTATTCATCACCAAGAGGATAATCCAAGGGAACCTATTGATAATGTTCTAATTCAAAGAGATGGTAAATTAGAGCAACATCCTAACATCCATTTAGCTGATTATTATACTGCTTAAGGAGCTTTTATATCCATTGAAAGGAATAGATCTGGTCAAAAAGTTAAGTTCAGAGCCAACAAATGCTCTAAGAACTTATGACAGTGTTTGTATGGAATGTTAAGGATCTTAATGATCCCCAAAAATAATAAGTGGTAGTTGATTATATCAAGGTAATAAAACAAAAATTAATTGCTCTTTTGAAAACAAAATTGAAGAGGGAGAAATGTCTAAGTTTGTTGTTGCTTAATGCTTATTAGAAGCTCATTACTAACCTTGATAGGCACCATAAAGGAAGGGCTATTGTAGCATATATTTTGGATAAAGTTTTCGTGTTGAATTACTAATGCATTTATTTGAGCTGAATTTAAAGGTATGGGAAAGGCATGGTTCACTTTTATTTATGCATCTAATTTTGCATTCTAAATAGCTACATTGTGAAATGATTTGGTATAATATAAGAAAGTAGTGAATGATCCTGGTTCATTATTAGTGACTTTAATTGTGTAATGTTGGCTTTGGAATCTTAAGGCAAAAGGTCTTCAGGGAAACCTTATGGAGAATTTAGAACTTGTATTCAAAATCTAGAACTCACTAATCTTAGACATAATGAAGATTCTTGACATAGTCTAATAATTAGAATGGTCAATTATTATTAAGGAAAAAATTGGATAATGCTTTAGTCAACTTGTTATGACATAAAAAATTGAATTCAAGTATAGCTCATTTTGATAACAATCTTTGATAGACCATTCCCCCGTGGAGATTCATGATATTTTTTAGAAAGTAAACCATTTAGGTTCTTTAAATACCTCAGTGGTATGGATGGGTTCCAGGAAATTGAATCTAAGGGATTAGAGTATTAGGTGAATTGTTATGCCTCTCACTAATTCCACAAGAAGCAGGTGGGACTAAAACATAAGCTCAAATCCTTTCAGAAAGCAAGTACAGGGACACTCTTGAGGGTGTAGAGTAGCCAAAGAAGCATTAATACAATACTAAGATAAACTATATGATTCTCCTTATGATGTCCCACTTAAGATCAAAGAAAAGCAACCCTTGTCCAATTACATAAGTGCTTTAGAAGCACATTCCTCCACTCTTATACAAAAATCAAGGGTGTTATAGATAAAGGATGGAGGCTTTAATTCCAAGTTCTTCCATTTATCATAGTTTGGTAGGAGGAATCGTAACATAATATCCAAGTTACTCACTGATGAGGGTATAATTATCATTGACTAGAATGAGTTTAAAATCCATGCCAAGGATTCCTATACTAAAGTATTGGGAACTCCAAGGGTTGGGAATCATGTTTACCTACTTTATAGTCTATCCATTCCTAAGATAATCTCCCTTAAACGGTCTGAATTTCTTAGAAGGATGTTCATTAATGATTATACAAAAGGGTGGTGTTCTCTTTTAGTCCCAATAAAGCCCCAAGACTAAATGGGTTCAATGGCTTCTTATATCAACAAATTTGGAGCTCTATTAAATTCCATATATGCAAGGCTATTCATGAGTTCTTTGATAATGTCAAGAAATTGAAGGTATGGAATTGCACTCATTTATTTCTAGTTCCAAAAACTCATAATCTAAACTCTTTGAGGGACTTTAGACTAATTTCTTATTGCAATTCATTTTATAAAATCATCTATAAGTTGTTGGCTAATAGGACCAAATAGTGCTTCCTTCATTCATTATCCAATCTCAAGTTGTTTTTATACTAGGTAGAAGCATTAGAGACAATGTGTTACTTGCGAAGGAATTGTTAAATAATTATCATATCAAGGCCTCTATAGCTAATAGTGCTATTAAAATTTACATTCATAAGGCATTTAACCAAATTAATTTAGATTTTGTGCTTCTTTCTCTACAAGTATTTAGGTTCCCTAATAGGTTTATCCTCAAATCTCTCATTGCATAATTACTACTTTATTCGGTGTTTTAATAAATGGGGAAGCTATTTAACTTATTAAGGGTTCTACAGGGCTAAGGAAAGTGATCCTCTCTCCCCTTATCTCTTTACCATATTCATTGAGGTATTTAATTTCATCATTCAGAAAAATATGCTTATTAATTGTGGATTTAAATATCATAAAAAGTGTAACAGGTTAGACAACATCCGTCTTACTTTTGTTTATGATTTGTTATTATTCTGTAAGGCTGATAAAGCCTCAGTGGGTACTTAATGAGATTTTTTAAGGAATTTAGTGCTTTTTTAGGCTTCATATTAATAGGGAAAAGAGCTACATTATGATTGCAGTGGATGCCTTAAACTCAACCTAGTTATTATTATCCATCTCAGATCTATCACTTAAATTTCTACCATTTAGAGGTATTTAATTTCATCATTCAGAAAAATGTGCTTACTAATTGTGGATTTAAATATCATAAAAAATGTAATAGGCTGGACAACATTGATCTTACTTTTGCTTATGATTTGTTATTATTTTATAAGGCTAATAAAGCCTTAGTGGGTTACTTAATGAGATTTTTGAAGGAATTTAGTGCTTTTTTAGGCTTCATATTAACAGGGAAAAGAGCTACATTATGATTGCAGTGGATGCCTAAAACTCAACCTAGTTATTATTATCCATCTCAAATCTATCACTCAAATTACCACCATTTACCTAGGTATTCCTATATCCTCAAGTAGACTCTCTTATTCAAATTGTCAAGAGTTATTGGGTAAGAGTTATTGGCTATGATTAGGAAAATAATTGGGGTCTAGAAATCTAAGTCCTTATCCTTGATTGGAAGGTTATAATTAATTTCTTTAGTTCTTTGTAACTTATTCATTTATTGGTCCTCTCACATTGCATTTCCTATATAATTGACAAACTTCTCAGGAAATATCTTTATATTGGAAATGAATCCTCTGAGCCTTTTGTAAAAGTAAGTTGGAATGACCTTTGTATACCCAAGAGGGAAGGAGGTTTAAGAGTTAAAATTGTAAAGTTGGTAAACTAGGTTATGTTGATCGAAAGGCTCTGGAAAGTATAAATGACAAGGAATCCCTTTAGATGATGTGGATACATGAGCGCTATATAAGAGGATCCAACTTGTGGATAATTAAACCAAGAATAGATGTTTCATGGTACTAGATTTAGATGCTAAAGCTAGGGAACCTCATCCACCCATTTATCAAATACAAGGTAGGGAATGGAAGAAAGGCTATGGTATGACAATTGAAGTACCATTGTCCTTTTTTATCTTCTCCCTAATTTTTCTGGCGTTAAAGTTTTCTTCACTATAAATGCAAAGGTTAGTAGTTTAATTGCAAATGGAAGATGGCATTGTGACAATAGGTGAGCAATTCTTTCAAGGATGTTTCCCCCAAATTCCCTTAACCCTGTAAATAAAGGCTAAGGTAATCTAGCATAAGCATCCTTCTAGTTTATTAACAAACAAACATGTATGGATATGATTAGGAACAGGCAATGACTGTGAACTAGTATTCTCTTGTATGGAATAAAATTCTCGTCCCAAGATTCTCATTTACTTTATGGCTTGTAATTAAAGAAAGGATCACTACTATTGCTAAAATAAGAGGCATCGATAATCTGAATTATATGTTGCATTTGTCAAATCAAGAAACCAATGCACATCTTCTGTTTAGTTTTCCTTATTCATATAAGGTTTTGAGGGATCCTATTTGCCTTTATAACCTTAATCCACAAATCAAATACTTGTTAGGAATAATCTAATGGCTATGTTCCCTTTCTAATGGTCATAGAGTTGAGAGGTTATTATATAACTTGGTTCTTAGTAGCACGATTTATGGTGTTTAGTCGGAAAGGAACCATAAGTTCTTCAGGGCCAAGTTCAACTCTCCAGGTCATGTAAGTGAAAGAAACATTAGACGTCTCAAGGAGCTGTCTATAGCTAAAGGAAAAGGCTTGTCACTTTCGCCACTTTTGAAGTTAAATTGGTCCCTCTAGTGAGTTGTCATATTCCTAACATGTTACACAAGTTGCACCTTAATAAGCTTTAATAGTCTTAAATTGTATTTGAAATTTTATTTTCTACATTTCATGTAAACTTTGGTTAGTTATTAATGTAATTTATTTACTTTCCAAAAAAAAGAACGAAACTCTAATATCTTTTTCTATAAATAGGAAAAAGACATAAAGAAGCTAACATTTCTTTCTTTTTCTCTCAAAATAAAAAGAAAGGTTAGACAAGTGAACAACATATTGGTTTTATTTGACAAATTAAAAAATCTATTCAATAATGGAATAATATAGTACACATGTGCACATCCTACTATAAACTTCCACTTGAGACTAAAGTTGCAAGACCAGACCCCATTATGCATAATTGAACATACCGTAGCATTCAGATGGGATTCTAGTGAGAAGATGTATTAGCTCATTTCTTTTGATCAGAGGGCAGTGTTCACTCCAGTAGTCAAACTAGAACCAAGATGCTTCCCCATCATCCAGTCTAATTAAAGAAATGCTTAATACCAAAGACAAGCTCTATTTTAGTTCATTCAATGACCAAGATTGTGTTCTTTACATTTGATACCCAGAATTCCTCACTCACTTGTTTTTTGAATTACACCAAAGTTATTAGGAATAAATTTCTTCATTTTTACTACTTTCAGTGTCAGCCCAATAACTGGTCTAGAATCATTACTTGGGTGAGCATAATTTAACCTCAAATATAAATGAGACAAATATATTTAAAGCAACATTTAGTAGTGTAATTGGTGTAGAAGGAGAGAAACAAAATAATTTTTCAAAACATGCTACGTTCAAAAACAGTCAAAAACTAGCAAAAAAAGTGGAATATATAAAATTGAATTGAGACGTGTCACGATTGTAATTCAAGAAGAGGTTCTTCCAGATCAATCAATAAAATGCAATATCTCACAAGATCCTAGCCATATATCTAAGTCTGTCGAGGTTTGCTAGAGGAAATCATTTTGCTTCTAAAAACGCCTATTTCTCCTCGACACGTTCGTATATCTTCCTAAATATACCCTTACAACCCGCCCTTATTACTAATCGTGTTGCCACAATTAATGGTAGACAATTGTGTCTCTCCATGATACGCTTGTGTTGCCCGATTTGACACAATGGTTTGCTCTTGTTTAAGCTTTTATTATGTTTTTTTGAAAATATAAGCTTTTATTATGTTGTTTATTAAAGTTCTCCTTTTAAGATTATATTCTTCAAATATTTTTTTAAACTATGATCTTATTCTTCTGCTTTAAGAGCCTTTAGCTAAGTCATTTATTCCAAAGTTCAAAAAATTACTTGGTTATTACATACAATTGAATCATATTTTTAGATAATGAGTAACAAAATTATTTTAGATAATGATCAAGGAGAGGATCGATGCTAGAAAAATCCTTTTATTTGAAAAATTGTAGGAACATTTGGTTATTACATACAATTGAATCATGTTTTTTTGGGTAGTATGAATCATATTTTTAGATAATGAGTAGCAAAATTATTTTTAGATAATGATCAAGAAGAGGGTTGATGCTAAAAAAATCCTTTTATTTGAAAAATTGTAGGAACATTTTATAAAGCTTGACATTTTTATTTATTTGATAGGGGAGAGAAAATGATACAAGTATAATTTACTTGACATTTTTATTTATTTGATAGGATAGAGAAAAGGATACAACTACAGTTTACTTGGGATTTACTAAAAGTAAACTTTCCCTATAGAGAGTGAGCGACAGGTCAAATCATTTACCGTAGCTTCCAAGAATATGACAACTAATTTTACGAATTATATATAAGATAATTGTAAAGATATGCACAATTTGGAATAAAACGTATTTCTTATTTTTTTGGCCTATACTAGTATTGTGTCTATTATATTAAAATAAAAAATGGCCTATTTAGGTGAAATAACATTAAATCGATCATTTATCATTTAAAAATTAATTACTTACAAAATTATTATGAATTACAATTAACCAAAAATTTTTAAGCATAAAGAAACAAGGAACCAAGAATGAGATCTAAATAATATGGACGCTTTTTGGCTAATAATATAAAATTGAAAATAGAGATGTTTAGAACAAAACAGCGTAGCTAGGATATAAAAGAGTGTCATAGATTGAAGAGATACAGTGGAGAATTGAAAGAGAGAACATTTCAAATGAGAAAATAAATTAAATTAAACAATAGAAACACAAGGAAATGAAAAGCATGATTAGTATAACAAATACTACAAAGCAAAGATAAATTTAAAATTGGCCATGAAAATCCTGTTTTTACGGCACATTGCTTAGGGGTATAATAGTCAAACAATCCGCTTAGTATATAAAGACTCAAGAACTCTTTATCCAGGAAATAACTTGTGGCAATGTACTAGTTAATAACTTCAGCAAAAGAACTGTAAACACAAATTTCCCAATTTTATAATTTGATAATCAACACAGTGTCATAATTGGTAACTTTCTCATCTTTATTCCTACGTAATTTTCTTGGAATCCAGTCACTTAGAAGACAAAAAGGGAAGCCATTTTCCACATTTCCTGTCAAATTGATGGAAATAAATCTGTTTGATAATTCAAATACCCAACAGCAGGTCTTCCTAATAGAGTTAGTAATGGGCCGGATTAAGACAATTTGGATTTGGCATTGGCCCAGCTCAGCAAAGTCTGATCCTCTAATAGGTGGCTTGAGCCACATTTGTAGTCCAGTCAGTTTCAATCGATCCTGTGAGGCCCGATTCAAACTCGATTAAGCTATTCCAAAATGACATGAGTTTAATGTAATTGACCAATACGACGTCATTTTGATCTTCAACTTGATCTTCAGCCTGATCAACATAGACCTGATTTGTTGACTTCCATTGGGTCAGGAGGGGCCATTTCTACCAGCCCTACTTCCTAAGGGAAAGATTATACCGAAGAAATGTCAAATCTAACAATGTATTCTCCAAAAGAATTTCAAAAAACGAGCCATTTCTACCAGCCCTACTTCCTAAGGGAAAGATTATACCGAAGAAAAGTCAAATCTAACAATGTATTCTCCAAAAGAATTTCGAAAAACTACCTATCCTTGGTTCGCCGATTCTACCACATGTATGCACAATCAAAATATAAAAGTACAATACCTTTGATTTACCTACCTTTCATAGAATTCCAAGCCGCTTTATTTTTCCTCCACCTTAAAGCAGTCATTTTCTTATATTTCCATAGTCTAAATTTCTGTCGGTCCCTCAACCAACTAGCATAATCTTTTCCTTGCCTGCACACTATAAAATCTGATAAATCATCAAAATCTGGCACTCTGGAGCTTCGAATACACTTGAGGAAAGCTTCGCCATTGCACACTTCTTTAGTGTTTTTAACACTGACAGTAGAATCATGTTCTGAAGTTCCTGGTTCATCGTCATATTTCCTTTCAGAGATGCACACAAGAGAGCGCATTCTGAAATATAAAAGGGGACACAAAAATGTTTCAGTATAAACTATAGCATCTCAAAAAAATTAAAAAAAAGACACGTGTAAGTTTATGTTTCTTTCAGAAGCTTTTATTGATTTCTGTAAATGTTCCTTCTTTCCTTTAGTTATTCAAAGAATTTCAAATTTTCCAAATTTTTAATAGGTCTTTCGTGTTAGTTCCTATTATTTTGAATAGTGTTTTGTGACTCCTAAATAAGAAGGGAGGTAGTTATTCCAACTTTAAATTGTAATGAGAAAATGATGCAGGACTGGAAAAATAAAAATCATGTACAATTGATTGCATTTAATTAAGTTTTCTATTTTCCATAAATTGTGGGATTAAAGAATATATCATAAATTGTGGGATTAGAGAATATCCCATAAATTATGGCATTCGATATTGCATTAGAAATATTAGCTTTCAATTATAGGTACGAAAATTGTATATATAAGTTATACCTAATGTAAACTTTAGAAATATGCAAAATATACAGTTCTTATTCAACTTTTGACATGGTGTCAGAGCCAAGTTAGGATCTTTGGAACAAGTTGCTTCCAACCTTTATTACTACAAACATAACTCTATTTTTTTCTCTTTTCATCGCTGCACCATGTTTCTTTCTTCCATTTCAGCCTTCGTTACTATCACCTTCTTGTTTTATCTCTTTTATCTTAGCCTTCATTGCTGATTATTGTGCTCTAACATAACAATTCTTCTGGTCTTTATTGTTGGAAGAGTCTAAGGATTAGCCTCCTTTGTAAAAAGGAAAATGTCAAAAGTTGAAGCAAGAAAAAATATCACTACTAGCGAAATTAGCATTACAAAATGTCAGGTCCTCGTTAGTTGGCATATTCAGGTAAATTTCCATTTTCCTTTGGATTAAAGACCTCAAATACAAACTTTACCAACTCTTGGGTCGTGGACTTAAGAACTACAGACTATATGACTCAGTTATCCAAATGTTCAACCTACACTCCGAGTGTCACAGCCGATGGATCTTGAACAACTGTAGCAAGTGTGGGGAATGTCGAAATAAGTCCAATAAACGTAAGAAATGTTCTTCATATTCCTAAACTATCAACCAACCTTGTTTCTATACAAAAACTCACCCAAGATTTATGTTGTAATGTGATTTTTTACAGTAGTCATTGTGCATTTCGAGACAAAGATTTTGGGAGACAATTGGACTTGCTAGAGAACAAGATGGCCTCTACTATCTTGAATCACCAAATCAGTTGAAGATAACTAAGGATAGATTATCTCATTCTTTCATATCAAATTATATTGCATCCAATAAAGAAAAAATTTTGCTTCACCACTATTAGTTAGATCATCCATCATTTCAAATTATTAAGATAATGTTTCCCTCTTTATTTAAAAATCTTGATGCCGAAATTTCTCATTATGAGGTATGTGAGCTTGCTAAACACAAGCATGTGCCTTTTCCAATTAGCAATTGAAGAAGCTTTATTCCTTTCTATCTTATTCATAGTGATATTTGGAGTCCATTTATTGTTCCTATTACTTCTAGGGCAAGATTGTTTCTTTTATTTACAATTGTACCCGTGTTAGCAGGGTTTTTGTACTCAAAACATAAATTTAATGTGAGCACATGATGGAGCAAGGAGCAAGTGAAACTCAGGGAACCAAAATAAGTAGTATATTGATAGCGGGACACAGTAACAAGGATGCAAAGAGCAACAAGGATGCAAAGAGCAATCCTCCCAAGCCAAAGGCCGTTCACAACAAACTTCACAAAAAGATACTTCCTTATTCCTAGCTAGATACATATAGGAATATTTCCAGCTAGCTGCCTATAAGTATAATAAACCATTACTGTCCTGCAAAATGCCAAGGTAGTTACAGGTCCCCCTTTGTCGAATCCTTCTGCCTACGCTTGTAAACCAGAAAGGGCCTCTTATCACTAGATGGCTGATAGGAGAGAATATAGAGATTGTATATTATTTACGTATAGGCTGAATTACAGCAGATAGACCACCTCTTAGGAAGAGTTCCCAGGCCAAATACAGTATGTAATATTTCGTATGATATCCATTACTCTTACTATGATCCTCTATATGCTCTCTGCTGTCCTTCTACATTCTCTCACCATAACCAACTTCTAACAGCCTGCCTATGTGTTAATTTCCTTTCCCATCTTACCCCTACGTACATAAGTTTGGAAAGGCCTAGGCTGCTGAACTATGGGCTGAACACTAACATGATCATTAGTGGGAATACTAGTGGGAATACTAGGAGTGCTAACATTTTTCCTGCACAATTTTATGGCACACAGGTTTCATTTTTAAGTTGGAGTTCATGTCAATATGCTGGGAGGAATCACTTAACCCAATTACATCTAGGTTTCGACGTTGCACCTAAAACTAGAAAAGTATAAACTCATCAATCAGGTAATATTTTGAAACTGAAAGGGTAAATTTCACCCGTGTAAAACTGATCCACTAGCTTTTCTTTGTGAATTGGTTGTGGTGCTGACAAATAAATCATCATAATAGACAATACTGCATCATCGAGAGAATACTTTCTTGCTCGAGGCAATTTGAGTTAAAGTAGGACAAGAGAAGGTACTTCCACACCCATCCATTCATCGACTAAATATTCACCGAGAAAGTTGCTCTGGGAGTGGGTAGCATCGCTACAAGCTAGAGTGTTCCTAAAGTCCATTAGTTCATTCTATTCTAGGAAACAAGATTGCTGATTACACACAAATTTCCCCTCTCTCAACTCTTTCTGTTGCCATAATCATAAACTTGATATATAAACATATTCAGCAAAACAATAAGAGTATTTTTTGCCTGGACACATCATTACTTGGGCGATAGAAAACATAAAACCTAGACAAGAAAGTAGAAAACAAAAACACTGGAGTGCAAGAGCAAAAAGTAACATTTCATTAAACCCTTAGTCTTCTTGTATACATATCTTTAAGAACTTCAAATCCTCATTAATCCCATCTAAAACATAGAAACCACGCATAAGCTCAGAGTGCAGCCTACCTTGTCATCACTATTTCAAGCATTTCCTGATCTGAAGCGTTCTCTGGGAACTTTTGACCTTTTGTCTGCTCACTGAAAGCCAACAACATTCTGCATGCCAGCAACATAATTAATCAAAGAAAGTTCATGGTCAATGAAGTCCAAGTATTTTCTGCAAGATTGGACACGCAAGAAAACAAATTGAAGAACTAATTAAAGAAAAAAGGAGGGAAGAGAAGACAGCAGTACTGTATAAATGTTTAAAATAAATCACGTCATATAATTTCTATCAAAAGAAATCCTACTTCAGCAATCAGAACCTTTCCAATTCATTGTTCAGTACCTGAGTGTCCCATTCCAAAGTTTTCATACAAATCCCTTTTAGTGAGGAAAGCCAACCTAAAACAAAGCTATCATAAACCCATTGCCAGTGCAAATTTATCATAAAGTAAGCAATTGATAGCAATTACCCTTTCATTTCAGGTTGATAGAGACATCCTAATGACATTCAACTATTTACTAGGTTCAAACAAAAGGGCTCTATTGCACCTATGCAACGGAAATCATCTCATCTTTATTAACACAAATGGAAAGGGAAATAGAAGTTGTTATGATGTTGAATCAAAGCCTCTAAATCTATTTCTTCCCATCCTCGCATCATAGAGGATGAAGACTTGGACATGAAAGCTAATGCATTGGAAACTAAGCGATGAAGATTTTCCATGTTTAATTTTTTTAATACAAATATTATGTCACATCATACATTCCACGTACTTCAGTATAATAGTCCAACATTGTCATGCATGAATTTTTAACAGGGCAAAAAAACTCTTTTGCTATTTTTAGGATAATTAACAACTAACTTGTTCTTCAATGTTCTAGGCCTTCTGTCGTCATTATAAATTACATGTGTGTAAATTAAAAGCCACTGTTAACTGTGTAGATTCTTCACAGGTATTTTAGAGAAGCTATACATTGCAAGCTAAAAGTATGTAGGTTAATTTTATGACTATCAGTTCCACTTTTACAATGACTCATCATAATACAGTATTTTCAGAGGGAAACGAAAGTGGAACGAAATGTCAACCTGCGCAGAGAATTAGCAGTCAACTGAACTTCTTCGGCCTCCATCACACCTTTTTGTCTCTTCCTGAATGTCTCAAATAGTTCATCTCTTATAGAGAGAAGCTGATAAAATGACCAGTTTGTTAAATCTCACGACATTTCAATTGAATAGCTAAAATCCAGAAACAGAACTACAAGAGAGAGGGGTTTCAGAATCCGTTTGGACTAGGAAAGTTAGAAAACATTAGAAATGTAAAGAAAAAAAAAGTTTATAAGGTAACAAGTATCTGAACTATTAGTTGAATTTCTTGCCCTAGTCTCAGGAGAGTGGTAAGTACCCATTTCTCTAACCTTTTCAACATTCCCACACTGAAGTGTAATTTCATCCCAAGTATCGATAGCACAACAATGCAAGATCATTTTAACCTGAATTTTTAGTTGGATTTCTAGCACTAGTCCAAAAGGTGACAAGTACCCCTTTCCAAAAAATCCCATTTATACCTTTTCAACATTTCTGTACTGAAGTGGGACTTACAACCAGCCCAAGTATGGATTCATCTCACAATTATCACGATTTAATCTCTAGATACGCGACAAATGGTTGACTTTTGCACTACTGAAATTTATGTGGTCAAACTACAGCACTGTGAAGGAAGAAAATCTCTTTACTCCAGTTTCAAACAAATTAGTAATAAGTGCTTTCAGCATTGCATAGAAATCTAAATTTGATCACAGAACTTGTGCAATTCCAAATAGCAGTTATGGAACGATATGATAAAAAGAGCAAGCTAAATATACCGGTTGCTCCACATGGTCACTAAAGAAGTTCACAACTGAATCCCTAGCTTCCTGAATCCAATTGTCAATATCAGAACTTCCCATCAAACTACTATGTCGAAGGAGCCACAATGAACAAACTGACAGGCCAACTGCACCACATGTGTAGCGAATCCAGTATTGGTTTACTTTTCTTGGCTTTTGGTGTTTAGCAACCTAAAGGAAAGAAGAATCGCGTTTGATCAGCATCTCCAACAACAATTACTAGTGACATGAGATTCTATTACCATATGACAGCAATAAGAAATCAACCTAAATTTAGCCAATCAATGAGGAAAAAAAATAAAAATTATTACCAATAAAGACACATAGGAGTCAAGTGTCTCTAGATTTTTGTAAACCATATTGATGGCATCTCTCATTTCACAATCAGTCCACTGAGACCCTCCATTAACTTCTGGTAGTTCCTCAAGCAGCAAAGGAAATGAATAGCTTCCATCAACAGAAGAAGTCTGCATAAAATTCAAGAATACATATTAGAAAGCATAGCACCATGCATGTAAGTGAAACACCAATTACTAAAATATTTTGACAGGCTTCACAGTTGAACATACAAAAAATGTAGCATTGAATTAAGAAAATTGTTTTTTCCACATACATGGAATGCAAATTAATAAGCTCAGTATGACACTTACCTGATGTATAGCATGCAGATGACCAATTGATGCCTCCAAATTCGAAAACATACCATTTATAGAAGCTAGTAATGAAGGCAATGATTTTTCAGGATCCTTCACTAACTCCTCACCACATTTATTGACTTCCATGTAAACCTGACGGTACAGAAAATGAGGTTTATCATTGATTCTTTGAGCCCTGTTGAGAACAAACACTGGCTAAATTCTTTGACACATATTTCAGACCATAGCAAGCAATGAATAGACTGCATAAGTTGCATATAGACATAGTCTAAAATGGTTAAGGTAAAGTTTTATATGTGGTAAACTAATTCTACATTAAAATTTAAGCAAGGAATGGATGCGTCAAAAATCAAAATGAAATAGATGAGGGAAGCATGAAATTTCCGAAGACTCTTAACAATTCTGATATCCATAATGTGAACTGTACGCTTTTGGAAGCAATGAGAAACAAGTATAGTCCACAGGTTAATAACATTAGACATTCAAGTTCAGCCAGCTTGGACAAAACATCTGTTCTAAAATATTAAATCAATACATTTGGGACAGCATGTGGCATGCATATCAAATTCTGGAATTAAATTAAAGGAAAAAGTAGCTGCAAACTTTTACAAACTTTTGTTCACAACTACATAAGAACAAAAAATAGGATAGACAAATAAAAGGAAGTTACCTCAGCCAAGGATGTAGCAAGTGCGTCTCTTATGGTGCTGAGAGCTGCTATCCTCTCAGATATGTGAGCAGATGCAGACTGGTAAAACCGCTGAATGGTGGAACCCTCACCAAACTCACGCATGAAGTAAACTGTCCCATCAATGAAAGCCAATGGTCCTCTCTCAAAAATCATGAAGTACAACTTTCTCACATTAGAACCCTGAAATACTTTAGTTTAGTCAAAGAGAAATATCTGACTACATAAAGTGATAGACAGGATAATTACAAAATAGGCTTGTGAAATTAAATGCTAACCTCTGCTCTAGATTGCCAAAACTGCAAATTCTTTTGTACATTGTGTAAATTAGCTATAAGGTGTTGTATAATATCCTCCAGGACGTCATAGAGCCTAGATGGCTCTGTCACAAACCTGCATGTATAGGACAAGAGAGAACATTAAATTTCATACTTAGCAACTAAAACTTGAACACATTTCTGTATAACAATGCAACAAAAGGAGAAGGAAGCCATATGTTTAGGAAATACGATTTTATCCTAGCACTAATTAACGTATCAAGGCATATTACAAGATTAAGGATGATAAATTCAGACCTAAACAGTCTTATCATCTAACCATCGTTTCTAAAGTCTAAGCATTATTTTTCGGCTAAATGTATATAGCAATTAGAGAGAACCATGCATGGTGAACTAAATAAATGCTAGAGTAGCAAGTATAGAAAAAATGCAGGGAGTATAAGACATCTAAAATCCATTAGAATCTCTACTATCACATGAACATAGACAAAGGAAAAATGAGAAAGCAGAGAGTATACAGAGAAGAATCAGGAGAGTTAGAGGGCAAAGGTAGAGGAAAGCAAGGTTTGCGAGTGGTGCGAGCTGTTTGACGGTAGAGGCCTGAGATTTTGCCAATAAACTTAGTGTTGGAGGGAAAGAGAGCGACAAGTCGATTCCATACATAGCTGGAGTAGAAGGAGGCCAATGCTTTGACTCCCTTATCTTCATCTACGTTAGCAGCTTGATCCTCCATTGGATATTTCTCGTTGTTGTCTGTGAGTGTTTGTTGTTCAGTTGGTCATATTTATTTCTGACCACCGGCCGACGGTTTCCGGAGGAGGAAAGGCGCACGCGAGGCGGTGGACCTAAAACGAACGCTTCAATTGCTAAACTCAGATTTTGACCAATTTAACCTATCCATTTCAACTTTATTAAATTTAAAGTTAACAAATGAGTTTAGAAATTTTAAAAATATTTTGAAATTTAATATTTTTATATAATTATATGAAGCTTGCATTTTTAATAAATTAATTTAAATACATTAGAACTAAATTTCAATGTTTCAAAAACTGGGAATTAAACTAGTAAGACAAGAGGTTTAAGGTTTAAAATATTTAACTAATATTAAACCGTCATAAAACCGGCTAAAAATTAAATAACATTACAGAATTTAAAATATGTTTGAAAGAGATTGTCTTTACAATAAAAATTAATTGATGTATTTTTGTTTTATAGAAACTTAATAATTTTCGAAAATTTATCGATTAATTAATAAATTGATTAGTTTTAACAATAATAGTTATTAAAGTATTTTCAAAAACATAATAATTATTAAAGTAAATTGAACCGAAAAGTTAAAAATCGAAACAGAAAGATAGACAGTTCAAGATTTTTAAGATCGAACCGTTGAATCCGTTGAGTTTTTTAATCATTGCTAAATTCAAATCAAATTCAAATTGAAAAAAGCAAAAAACTCAATTTAATAAAAGAATTTAGACTTTCTTAATTTCAAATGTATTTTATACATAAAACTTGAATATGAATTTCAAGTTGTATCAAAACCGATCTTATACCTACGCCGCCCTTAGGAATTTAAGCTCCTCTTTCAACCCATTTAGGGTGTGCTTGGTTAATGGGTATGGGAAGGAAGATATGCGTAAGGAATGAAAATTACATGCTTGGTAAAGAACTATGATTGACTAGGCGTTTGGTTTGAGCACGGAGTTGGCTATGGATCTGGGTATAATAGTAGAAGGGGATAGAGATGGGTATGAAAAATAAAAAAATGATGTTTGGTTTGTAACTTGGGTTTCTGTATTAATACAAATAATGTTGTTTGGTTTGTTGCATTAATGAGAATGAAAGATAATATAATACCATTTTTACCCTCAATAAAAATGAAAATAATTTGCCCTTCATATGTTTATTAGGGCTATCTCCACATGTTTAACTTACAGTAAAAGAAATTAACCAGTTTTGTCAAGGAATTTTATCACAATTTTCGAGCATTAGATGAGTTATATGATTATTTGTCAACAGAGCTGCATAATGCCAACAATACAATTGCAACTATATTTCCATATCATATTCAAAATGAAAATGGATGAGGACGATGATTTCACTGCTCCCAATCTTCCAAAAGGAAAGCCTCAAATGCCAATTCCAAATACGTCGAGTCCCTAAGATCCCCAAGGCTCATATTAAAGACTGGAAGGGCCTGATTAATGCATCCAATAATCTCCAGGCGAAACCATCTAAAACAGAAGAAGTCAATAAAACTGTTAAAAAATAATGGAAAACCAATATAACTCATTTACTGTCACAAACACCAATCTGCAAAAAGGTCCAATAAAGAGACTGAGATTGGCTCATTCTGTCACAAAAAGCAAAACAGAGCTCTAAAATTCTGGAGGCTCTTTAAACCTTTATATTGCAAGCATAACAAGTTCCTTTAAGAGAATCAAAAAGTCATTTCTCAAAAAGTTATAAAAAGAATCAAAGTAAGCTAAAGCAAGATTTCTCATAGTACCTAAAACATAAAGTATCAAAACAACATCAAAATAAACTTAAGACATAAAGCTTTCGCATGTCAACGGGAAGGCTGAAGAACATATCAATCTTGTCTTTATTTGAGCTGAAAATGTTAGCTGCTTTAAAGACATCACCACTTGGAAGGCCAATTTTCATTAACTCTTCAACCACGTCTTTCATTCTTTCCGAAGCAGCTTTGTCACGTAAATTTTCATCTGCAATAGCATTTGCCATGGTTGCGAAATTGCTATTAAAGCCTTCCACAAAAGTGCAAAAACCAGAATTGATTTCTTGCAATTGTGCCCTAACATCTAAGGAAACTGAAATAGACGACATTTTTTTCCTTTTTGCTATATTCCTTCCACTGTTGCTTGATGGTTGTTTCTGCTTTGCACTTACATTTCTCACATTTGTGTTGCTTGCATAAGTTGGAGTTACTTGCGAATCCGAACACACATCATTGTTTTCTTCGTCAGATAATAAATCATATTCACCAACATACTCACCACCATTTACTGTATTTTGATCATTCTCCATATTTCGAACAACATCCACATATCCCTGAACGTTCAACCCAGTAGCTCTGTCTCTTCCATAAACTGATTCAAGTTGATTCAAGTATGGGAATTTAAATTCCCACATTTCTTTTGCTTCTTTATGCAACTAAAAAAAATAGAAAAAACAGAAAATGGAACTTCAATTAGTATACTTTTGCATTCTATAAGGCCACATGTCCACCAATTTGATTAAAGAGAACAAGTATGAATAGCTCACCTGACAGTAACTATCAAACCATTGCTTCTCACATGTAATTTTTTTCTCCACATCATTCCACTGACAACCACTCTCCCTTAACATATCATTGATGCAATGAAATTTGTTCTTCAACCATTTGATTTTTGATTCAAGATGAGGATTAACTTTCTTCGAAAAATTTGGCATTATTTCTATAATTCTTCGATGTACTTCAGTCATGTAGTTGCTCTTAAACTCGCTATCTGTCTTCCATGAAGGATCGCACGCCATTCATTGAAGAACTTAAATCAAAACTTGCACCTCTTCTTCTGTCCAAAAGCATTTATTTTTTCCCCAACCTCTACCAGATTCTTCTTTATCCATCCTAAGAAAGAAAACATAAACTTGTTCAAGAATCAATAACTCATACAGTTATTCAAATAACTTAAATAAAAATAACATAATTTAGAGACAAAAATAGTAAGAAAATGAAACAAGTACATATTTCTAAAGTACATCTCAAACAAATACAACAGTAATAATTCTATTTATACAAAAATTTCAAACAAGTACACATTCAAGGATTCGATCTCTCCCTCCAACTATTAAACATTTTATTTGCTAAATCATTTCTAAAGTTAACCCATTCTTGTGTTGGGTTAATAAATGACATATAGTCTTCATTATCAAGGGGGTCATCATCTACTAAATCATCTTCTTCAACTGGCTCCAACTCTTGTGGATCAAAAATCATCTACTTCTTTATCAAATTATGTAAGAGACAACTTGCCAAAATGATGCGCACTTAAGTTTCAATTAGAAAAAATGAAGGAGAAGCTAATATTTTCCATCGCCCTTTTAGCAACCCGAAACATCTCTTAATAATATTTCTAGCCTTGGAGTGCTTCATGTTAAAATATTCTTGTGGTGTCCATGGACGATGTGTTGGACCCTAAAACTTTTCTTGGAAGTTAGAAGTATTATATGTGAAATGTTAGAAGTGGTAAGCAGGAAAATGTAGTAGGAACATATTCACTGAGTATGCTTTGGTGTTTTAGCCATAACTTTTTCTCTAGCTATCTAAATGAGGTGATTCTTAATTTGGACTAAACTAAAGAAATAGTGTACAAATTATCTTATGAAATCGAGTTCTAAGTCAGTCCTTAAGAATTTTAATTTTTGGATGGAAGTTGAGCACAGAATATTGTTTCAGTATAAGAATA
>JANZXP010000195.1:5584473-5595557 GCA_027576715.1 Erythroxylum flavicans | reverse complement strand
AAGAGTTGGTTTGTATATGTTTTGATGTCGCAGGTGTTATTCTTATGATTTATGGTGAGAAAACACAAGTGATTTAGTGTGTTTTTTTTACAAGACTTGGCTGTGGTGATTTGCTTTATGAAGAAAGAATCGACTATGGTGAAGAATTTCAGCTGGATTATTTCGAGAAGATAAATTCGTAGAGAAGTCTTTCTTTTTTCTCAAGTAATTTGTTGTTTAATTTTCAGTTGATTAAATATTTGAGCTATTTTTATTTATTATTGTTTTGAGTGAAAGTAGTTAGAAAAATCCTCAGTTGAGATTAGTACGAGGCGGTCGTACTATTAGGTGTGAAAATCTTTCACTGGAAGTGAGGTTGAGAGATAGTGTCAAGGGTTGAGTGGTGTCGACTTAATAAAGCCTTGAGTAATTCTATTGTACTTCAGTGAAAGTGATTAAGCTGAGTGAGGGCCCCGCAGATGTAGGCAAGGATTGCCGAACTGCGTTACTAAATTTTTGGTGTTTCTTTATTCTTTTGGTTTTGATTGTTTTTATTTTGTCGATGCCAAATAAGTTTGCAGAATAATTAGTCATATACAGGCGGCCCAGTCATATTATGTCTTATAGTTCTATTTTGCCTCGTTATTTCAAGATTGTCACAAGATTCCTGGGACCATTGATAAGTGTAACCAACTACTAAAATATATAAATAATGATTTTACTATTAAGTGGTTGTGGGACCGACCTTTTGATTAGTAAAGCCCACCTTTTATTTAAAAATATAAAAATAATATTATGTTAAGATTGACGTGACATCTATTAAATTTTTGATTCATTTAAACTTTGTTTTGAATATTTTGAAAATATTACAACTTAATTTAAGCATTTTAAAACGTTAAGGTCTGAATTATATTATATTGTAAACATTGAAGTTCAAAATGAACTTTTGGCCTATATACCACAGGTATAGGAGATTTTTTCTTCGCATCATTGAAACAAATAGTTATTTGATATATTTTTTATACGATAATATAATATTTCATATTGTGTGAAAAATAAAATGCAAAATTGAGTAACGACCACTATTTCAATCTCATACTTGTTAATTTGGAGTTCTTTTGCCAGTTATAGATAATTTTATCCTAATTTACAAGAAAGATGCTTCCATTAATAGTATTTCAGCAATTAATGTTAGGTAAGAAAATTAAGGAACAAGAAAATTCATGAGAATGAATTGTTGGAATTTTATTTCTATTAGATATAATAAATGATCTAGTTAAGTGAATCAAAGTCCAAGGCAAAACAAGACCTTTTATTAGTGCGAGTCGGATCTTTGTTGGGCCTAAAATGGGAAGACTATATAAATAGTTGTTAGGTCTCTTTCAAGTAAGTTTTACGGATATACAATTTTCTTTAATCCATTCGGGGATCCTTGAATTAAAATAAGTGTAGAAAGATCTTGCATACTTACTAGGTGTTTGGTTTGAGCACGAGGTTGGTTATGGATATGGGTATAATAGTAGAAGGGGATGAGGATAGGTATGAAAAATAAAAAAAATGATATTTGGTTTGTAACATGGGTTTCTGTATTAATACCAATAATGTTGTTTGGCTTGTTGCATTAATGGGAATGAAAGATAATATAATACCATTTTTACCTTCAATAAAAATGAAAATATTCTTGTGGTGTCCGTGGACGATGACCATGAAACTCATTAAGGTGATACCGTTGACCTAGAAATGGAGCCTAAAACCTCTCAGCATTGCAGTATCCAGAGTCCACCAAGTAATAACAACCTTCACAAGTATATATAGATTAGAGTTTGAATGAAGTTTTTAATATATACATATCTCTCTATGTGTGTAAAGCACTTATACCTCGAGGAACTTTAAGTCCATCAGGTCTATTGATAGCGTCACGAAGTACACGGCCATCATATGCCGACCCTCCCAACCAAACAAAACATATATGAATTGCATATTTGGACAACACACACCTAACACATTTGTTGTGATATTTGCTTTTCTAGTGCGACACTGTGGTTTTTGATCAGATGGAGGTGTCACTTTAATTAACGTCCTATCTAAGGCACCTAAATAACCCTGTCATTTGAAAATAAAAAGTAAGACTCTAAATGGTTGAAAAAATAACAAGAAGGTACCTTGAAAGACTTCCAATGGTTGTCCTCACAATCTTCCGTAATAGGTTGAGGTCTTTTAAGCAATATTCCATTTAATTTCAAAATTGCTAAAAGACAACTATTAAAGTGTCGGCTGATAGTTTCCCTGCTTCGATGAAATAGTAAGCCAATTGTGCTATTCTTTTTGTGGTGAGCCAACACATAAAAAAACAAAGAAACTATTTCCTCTGTTGAAGAGCTCTTAGTGTCCTTTAACCCTCCAATATCTCTTACCATCTCACACAATATACCAAATGTACGTCTGTCCATTCAGAGCTCACTAATACAAATAGTATTAGATTGTTTTGTGAGCCTAAACATCCATTTCATTCTCTCATGTTTGATTTCTTCTTTGGTTTTCAATGGGGGTCTTGTAATGTGCAAATGCATCAACAACATTTGATACTAAGTAACAAAAACTAAATTGAATACATTAACCAATGTTGCCATAATCATAGCATTTCAAATTAATTTGCGTCGTCTACTTATGATAGGGGTACATGCCATAATATTCTACATTGAAATTAAAGGTAGCTGTTAAGTTAACGAATATGAGTGCCCACAGAATGAGCAATAATATTGTATGTATATGAACAGGGATATATTCCTAGTTAATCACAACATTATTGTATACATTCGATTTTAATTATTCAGAATGGGCAATAATATCTATTTATCTGCCTCTTCCAAGAATTTTAGAAACTAATTATTGTTAATTCATGCCCAAAAAATAGTTAGAAGATCACGCTAATTCTATTTATTTCATAGATGTGCAAAATTGGGATCAATTCAGAATACAACCATTCACAAAAATTCGGGAACATTCCTAAAGATATTCAGGCACAAAACTTAACTCAAAGCCACGATTACACTTTAAAGGTTGATTCAATTGAAATTTCCGCACTCAAAATCAAACTAAATACCAGAAGAATAAAAAGGGACAAATTTTTAGGATAATTATTTGGGATTTAGGAACATGATCAAACGTATGCACTTTTAAATTAAATCACAAAACAATAATTATAAGGGAAAAAAAGGAGCAGATTGGTTTTATGATTCTCGTTCAATCTATAACCATATGCACTTTCACATCATCAAACCATATAGCAGATTGGTTATTCTCTTGATTAAATCATAAAATGAGAATATATAAGAAAAAACAAGGAGCAAAAGCCCCATTTACAATGAGATGAAACTGGATTCTATCCAATTCATTTAACATCAAATTAAAACGAGGGATTTCAGAAAATATACTTGGAGGCGCAGAACAAAAAATTCTTTCGTTAATGAGACGCAATAAGGTAGGATGAGAGAGCGTAAGGAATTGAGAGCCGATAAGGAAGTAAAGAGGATGGTAGGACAAAAGCTAGGGATAAAAGAGTAAAAAATAAATGTGATAAAAACTTAGATTGGAATGAAAACTCGATACCCACTCTCATTGGTGGGTTTAATAGATTCCCAAATTTAATAAAATAAATCCATTCCTTTGGAATTGAAAACTCCAAAGCAAACACTGTATTTTATAATTATTCCATTCCTTCGTTCCCAAACCCTCAAACCAAATGCCTCCATTTTGAGTATTGGTCAATCCCCTCATAATAAAAAGGATTTGAAATCATTACTTGATATATTAATGGTTTGAGAAATTAAATAATTAACCCCTTTCTAAACTCATCAACTAAAATATAATTAATTAAAATAATATAATTAATTATAATATAATTGATTAATTAATTATAATTCATTAATTAAAATATTGTAATTAATTAATTAAAATAGAATTAATTAAAATAATAGAATTAATTATAATTAAATAAACAAATAAATTTTAATTAATTAATTGTAATTAATTATATTATATTATAATTAATCAATTACAATATAATTAATTAACATAATTCATTCATTAACTAAAATATTGTAATTAATTATATTATAATTAATAAATTACAATATAGTCAATCAATGAATGAATTATATTTTAATTAATTATATTGTAATTGATTAGTTATAGTATAATTAATTACAATATTTTAATTAAAATTAAAATTATTATTAATTATTATAATTAATGAAAATATAAATAGTTAATTAAAATATAATTATTCATTAATTAAAATATTATAATTAATTAATCAATTAAAATATAATTAATTAATTATAATATAATTAATTAAAATATTGTTATTAATTAATTAATTAAAAATAAAATTTTATTTCTTAATATATTTTACAAACCAACTAATATCAATAGTAATAGTAATTATTCATTCTTTTTAACCAATCATCAGAATTATAATGATAATATACATTCTCACTCCTCACTATATTCATTCTCATTCTTATTACCATTTTCTCATGCGAACTAACCGACCCCTTAGCTTTCTCGTATGTTTAAAGGAGAGAAAGCCACCGACTTCCAAATTGATACTTTTTCTTAACTACATCTTCGATACCTATCTTGAAATCTAAGTTAGGTTGAGAATGAGGTCGATCCAAAAGACTTAAACCTTATGAAGAATTGCCCATTCTCAACCTTATATGTTATTGTTAGATATTGTTTCTTTTCGATGTAGATTTATTATCTCAATACTCCCCCTCACTTGAAACTTCTTTTTGAGTTTGTTAAGTGAACTATTTGGAGTTTTCGGGTTTCAAGATCTTTGTTGAGTCATTAAACCTTATAGGCTCTTATACCACTTTGCTACCCAAAATTCAAGTTGAAGGTAAGGGGATACTAAATTACTTAAACAACCACCACGCTCCGCTTGTGTATATTCTAATGACACTACCAGGCTCCATTCTCACATTGATTGATCTGAGATTTGAACTTGCAATGTGGGGTGACCCAAGCCGTAGCCTGGTAGCTCTGATACTCTGTGACCAAGTGGTCGTAAGTTCAAATTCTACCACCCACTTATTATTTAGCACAAGATAGAGTGAGCTTGTGCAAGTTTCAAACCCAAAAGGCTTTCACTTGAGGGAGTGTGTTAATGAATATATAAAACTAATTAAGTTAGCCTCACATAATAGCTTAAACTTTTATAATAAAATGTCGCTTAACAACCTACACCTCTACGAGGTAATTGTTGAAGCGAAATGGTGTTTTTCCTAGGTCAAGCTAGGAGAATGTTTTGAAAAATTACGGGGTAGCGGTATGAAAATATTGGGTTGCCAAAGTGATTAATGCATGATCCAACCTTTTTATTATATTCTAACTATCCTACTGGTTGTTGGACCATGTATAGAAGTTCCCAGAGGAGTTCAAATATGTCATTGATGCTTTCCTTTAGATCACCATTCCTAGAGGTGGGGTTGACATTACCAAGAGCTTTTAAGTTGTAAATAGTGTTGTTAAATACTGCTACATTCATCTAAAGACCATTTGAGGATGTAAGAATGTTCCTCAAATCCTTCTATAATAGCTTTCTTTGAAATGCAAGGTTGGTTCCAACTGTAAGTTGACTAGTGGAGTGTAATACTGTATCTTCCACAGCCTCAGGATTGTAAGTCAACAAAATTTTAATATAGTAGTGATTCACTTGGTTTGTGACCAATTTTCATTCTTTGCTTTAAAAAGATATGATATTATATCTTTCATCCATAATTTTGGATTCGAAAGCACTTATGAACATAGGTTTTATTTCATGTAAGAAGTCCCCGTGTGCTTCTTGCTTTCACTGGGAGTTAATTCTCCTGACATTCTATACTACAAAAGGAAAGGAAGAAAGCTAACACAAGAGACTAAGTTGGAAAATCGTTCCTCAATCGGTAACTAGGATGGCGGGATTAAGAGGTTGTGTATGAGAGGACTAAAATGCCCTTATGGAGCAACTGACTAATAGCACTATAAGGGAGCAACCTGACCAAAGGATCACATGGTAGTTTTCGAGGCTCTGAAGTAATCTGCAAGCAAGAGAGATAAGAGCAGCATCTTAATTCAATGAGATTAGACTAAAAAAGAGTATGAGTAGTAACAAAAGGTAAGAGAGAGACTTGAGAGAGAAGAAAGGGAGGAAAGAGTACACAAGTGCAAAAGAAACTAAGGAGGACAATAAGTCTAATTTTTTTAAAATTAAAAATATAAAATAACGCTTTTTTTATATTAAGTTCGAGTCTCGATTGTCCTGACCTAGGTCTGTCTAATGTCTAACTCTTTTAAACAAAATGATATATATTTGTTTAAAAAAGTTAAGTTTTAGATCAGTCTTAGTTTGATTTGACCTATCGATCGATCCATTGAAAATATCTAAATTTATGCTCATTGGCCAGTCTATTGTAATCTCTACTTAATTATTGTTTATATACGAGAGATTATATAGTATATACTTAAAAATAGTAATCATAAATTCTTCTGGCACAAAAAGAAAAAAAAAACAGAGCATGATATATTCCATAATACTTATTTCTTCTACGTTACAAGCCAAGCCCATGGCATAATGATATAAAGTAATAAAACAAGAAAAGAGAAAAGCAGAGTATCTGAGTATACTATACTTAAACCAAGAATCTGAAAGCGGCTGACAAGTAACATTGAATGTAGTCTAATTGCGAGGATGCGAGACCCCAGTAGTGGCCTTGGCCACGTCCAGAGCAGTAGCTTCAGGTTTCTTCTTAGAATACAGAACCAAGTAACCAAGAGTGGCAGCTATTGCAACACCACCCATGGCCATCTTCACCGGACAACGTCCCACATTCCGTCTCTGGTGAAGCACCTCCGACGAGTTCTTCGCTGCTTGATCGGACCCTGCCATCTTCCTTCCTTTTCTCTAAGTTATCGTGTTAATGTTCTTGGTTGTTTTATCAACTTTAAGGAACAAACTCAACAAGTAGGATGGTAAATAGACAGCGAAGTTAAATGTTAGTTGGACAAGTGGAATGGCTACAACCCTTTTATTACTAGTGAACGAGAGACTCGTTCTATGTCAATGTACCTTCAAAACCGAGCTTTAATGGTTTACATTTTTCTTCAAGGAAACCTCTTCATTAGATAATGTTAAATCTCTGTTTATGTTACCAGAAAACAAACATATGATATTTTTTAATGCTTTTGTCTTTGTAATTTCCGTTGCAGTCATTATTTCTATGCTTTTGCAGGTTGAGTCAACTATCCAACTTAGAATAATATGCTTATACACTTTTTATAACATATGTTTTAGTGATGTTACAGTGGTATTTAACTTGTGTTTATACTTCAGTAATGAAGTGCTCGTCTTCTTCTATTCAATGCTATTATGTTTAATATCATATTGACAATTGTATGTATGTAGGTATATAAAGATGGATCGTTGGGATGGGAAATGAATTGCAATTCATAGTGGGAAGTTTATCTGTACGAAAGATGCAGAATATGTGGATGGTGATGTTGAAAGTAGAGACATTGAAATTGATTTGTTTTGGTTTTGGGACCTTGAGATGTGCTCATGGAAGATGTTAAAAAACTCATAAGGGGTTAATCATGGTTATTAACCTCTTAGTATCTAACTTGTAATCCCCATTCTAGAGCTTTATATTCAATATATTTTTCCTTTCAGAAAAAAGTATTATGTGACTTGTGAAGCCAAAAAAAAAAGACCTTTTATTTTGTAAAATCAATACAATCTTTCTTATACCCTTAACTTGGTTACTTAATACAATAAAACCTCTATAAATTACTATTGTTAGGATCATAATATTTTATTATTTTATAGAGATATTAATTAACCGACAAATTAATATTTATTAATTTAAAGAGATTTTTGTAATTGATTGAAGTTAAATTTTGATTACACCAAAAAGTATTGTATCTTAGAAAATTTCATGTTTCATATTAATTGAATGAATATAAAACATAGATTCATTGTACATAATATTACTGAAAACTAATAAATAATGTTCATTGTTTCTTAATAATTAAGTATTATTCATTGTATTTTTACTAAAAACATTCAATGTATGTACGTATGATGGCGATAGAAAATACTTTATAAACAAGATAGAAAATTTCTTGAAACCATACCCAACAATGACTCCTCATTTAAAAGGTGTTATGAAATCAACAATGACGAATCAAATACGCAAAGAATTATGTGAGTACAAGATAAATCATTCAACATGCACTCAAAAAGATTTGCAGTTGTGGCTTGAAGAAAAGTTTAATTTGAAAGTTAGTCAAGATACAATCTCAAACACACTTCAAACGATCGACTGAGTATCTTTCGGCCAACCTAGAAAAAAGAAGGAATATCAAACAGCACAAACCGGCAAAATTTCCCGATTTGGATAAACCACTCATAAACAACCTTCTCCATATCTGATTCTGAGCACATGTACACTTTTCCAGATATGGAGAAGGTTGCTTATGAGTGGTTTTTCCAGATACTTGGATGAAAATGATACATGTTCAGAGGTTCAGAGATCAAAAGAAATTGTGGCTATTATCCTTAAAAATAATGTTGATGATGAAGTTGAAGAGGATACAATACCTTTGGATTCAGTTACGCGTAAGGAAGCACTTATCGCATCTAGAACTCTTTACAATTTTTTGGTGCAGTTCGAGAACACAACACCAGAAATTTTTGATGCAATAAGAAAAGTTAGAGATAAGCTCCAACTAGACTTAAATTTTAAGAAAAAACAAACAAAACTAGAATCATATTTCACTAAATTGTCTTTGTTATGTTTGTGTAAATTTATCTAATTATTAATTTATGATATTAATGGGACCCTATATTTACATAAGGGTATTTTGAAAATATATTATCTTATTATCTTGTTGAAATTTGTTAAATTTTCAACTGGCTCAAGTCGAGATCGGAGAAAAATATTATCTTAGAGAGTTTATTAATTTACCGAGTATCAATTTAAAGAGATTTTACTGTACATTATTTTAATTATAAATTCTTTAATTAATAATTTGTTTAATTCTCACAATCTATTCCATTTCATTATTACCTATTCTTTACTATTAATTATTTAAAATAATTTATTTTTAATTTCTATTTATATAAATATACTCTAATATACTTTTTATATATATACTCTCTCTCTCTCTTTATATACATATATATAATAGATAAAAATTAGCAGAAAGACTATTATCAACATCTAGTTGAAGTCCCGCTGAGATACGGGACTTGGAGAGGTCTGATAGTATATAACCTTACCCTTATCTAATAGAGAGACTATTTCAGATATATCCACATATAATGTGTCATGAAGATACTTCAAAATTAAAATTTGATATGCATATATATGCCAAACAAAAATAATAAAATAAAATAACTAAGTAAATAAGTTAAATAAACATAAACAAAATAAAATAACTAAAAACATAAATACAATAAAATAATAAATAGAAATAATAGTGACATTAATAATAAAAATAGATAAGGCAATAAAAAAATATCATACATACAAAATAATTCAAAGATTAACAATAAATAGTAAGATAATAATACATACCGGAAAAGAATATTAGAAGAGTAAACTCCAGCTAGGCCAGAAAGAAGCAATACTTGTATATGAATAACTCCGATCATGTTTGTCTTCACATTAATTATGCATATAGAATATAAATATAAAATATAAAAATAGAATATTCTAATCTAATAGAATAGAAAAATATATGTAAATATTATATGTAGAACATATATATATTGAAATTTAATAATATATTAATAATATGAAAATCCAATATTTAAATATATGTAAAAAATAATATATGTACAAAAATGGAAATGTATAAATAAAAACAAATTATCCATTAGGCCAATTTTTTAAATTCAAGCAGACTAGTGGCGGCGACAGGAATGTCTTGGAGCCGGGGCTGAAGAAGTGAAGATGAGAAGATGAACGGCGGTGGGCGGTGGCGAGTGGCGGCCGGTGGTTTGGGCAGTGGCGGCGCCGCAGCGTTACCGGGTGCGGGTAAAGAAGGAGAAACTCAGAAAAGGTTTAGAGACGTCGTTGACACTCGTTTCGTTCAGTCGGTTCAGATGGTCGATGGAGATGGTGGCGTGCGGTGCAGGCTGGCGGGGAACTGGGGAAGGCAAGGAGTGGCGTCGGGCAAGGGCTGGCGGTGGGTGGCGAAAGTCGGAGCTTGTGCAGGGGCTTGTCCTATGCTAGCTTCGCCCTGAAACAGACCTAAATAAAAACAATAATAATGACAATATTAGGTAGAAATTTCATTGATATGAAAAGTTTGATGAGATACAGTTTAACCAGTAAATGGTATCCTTAATTACTCACACGCTAAAGAAACTATGACTTGCAAGTAAAACCCATTTGCTTTACTCACACGCTAAAGAAACTATGACTTGTAAGTAAAACCCATTTGCTTCTTCCCAAACTCTCATCTGCGTATCTTCATCATCATGTTTTTATAATTGTTAAAGATCGTCAGAGTTGAAGATGCCACTCTCGCTGTAAATCTTTCGTAAAGCTGGATTGGATTTAGAAATCGCAGAGTCGCCGTAAAAAAAAAAACCGCTTTAATATATTTCTTTAGGATCTGTTTATTTATTTGAATGTTAATTAATATAATGTAATCGAAATAGAACGAAACGGGATGGTTTATAATGAAATAGAACGGAACGAGATGGTTTATAATGAAATAGAACGGAATATAGTGAAAAGTTATTTGGGAGGGATAGAATGATTCATAATGTAATGTATTGAACTCTTATTTGGAAGATGAATTGAATATAATATAATGTATAATAAATGACTATTATATCTCTGATATTAAAATAATTGTTGCAAGAGATATAACGCTATGATTTTAAAACAGAAATCGTGTCTAATTAAAAAATCACAGTTGTGACTTTTTTAATATATTTTTATTTAAAATTTTTAATAAAAATTTTATTATTTTATTATTAATTATATAAAATATTATTATTAATTATTTAATAAATTTTATTCTATTATATGTGATTTATATTTAAA
>JANZXP010000195.1:5563601-5584373 GCA_027576715.1 Erythroxylum flavicans | reverse complement strand
AGCTGCCATTAATCACCAGAGTGGTGTGTGGAAATGTGAAACTAAGTAGGGCCAAGGTAGTAGCTGAATAGTAAAAACTAGCATTGAACATGACAAAACCAGCAAAAGGATCAAAAATAAAAAGACAAAATGAACCTCCCCTTTCATTGATTATGACAGAGATTACAAAGAACTAACAAAGAGCACCATATAAACATATCTAGACAAGGAAAAAACAGGTATATTAGTGATTTTAAAGTAGGTCTGCTGATGAGAAATTGAGGAGGAAAGGAGAAATTAGGGCTGAGAATTTGGAAAGAAGGATCATTCTATGCAAAGAGGTTATGCGCATGGGCAATTTTTGGTTTAATCCATATAGGACAACATGTCCATAAAATGTCACATAAAAGTCTAATTATTATGTTAAAAATGTGTCATACCAACAAAAAAAGTTAACAAAGTCAACATTTTGATTTGGGTTGTAGGAGTTTTAAAAGTTAATTCTTAAATTAAAATTTTAAAAAATTGGATACTTAATTGAAAAAATATCAAAATTTTGGTACTTTTTAATTTGTTACTTATTATAACGAGATATCATTCTCTCAGATTATATTTAGTTGGATATAAAGTTTTAAATAGAATGGAGTTGAATAGAATGGAATGGAATGATTTATAATAAAAGAGAACGTAAATGGATGTAATATTAAAAAATTGTTGTTTGAGAAGGATGGAAGAGTTCACAGTGTAATATAGTAAAATGTTGTTTAGATGAAGGGTTTATAATGTAATATGATATAAAGTTGTTTATCATTTTATATTCTATTATAAAACCTTCAAATCGAAAGTTTTTTATTCTTGTTGTTTATGATGAAATGAGATATAATAACTAATATGAAACCATCATCTTCCATCTCATTACATTCAATTCTATTATAAACCCTCTTCCCAAACGATAGAATAATATTACGTTTTATTTCATTCCATTAATAAACAACCAATCAAACATAACCTCTATGGATGATTGTCCAATCTCATAGATTTTCTCTTCAAAGTTAAGTTAACTTCTTAGTTATTAATTTCATTATATTTTATAAACTTTAGACAAAAAAATGACAAATTTCTCAATGATACGATCATTATTTTGGTGATCTTATGGCTAAAGGCTAAATCTGCAACCTATTTTTTTAGTCATAATACAACTTAGAATCTTAGCATTAGGGATGTCCCGAGTTGCCTTTGGCCCGGCCCCAGGTGATGGTGGTCTGTGGTTCGGCTTGTGACTTGAAGGGTTGGAATGGATTGGCCTGCGGCTTGACCCTCTCGTAGCTTGGGCTATGGCCCGACAGGCCTCGGGCTTGCCCAGCCTGTCCTTCTTTTTTTAAAATAAAAATTTACAAAACGACATTGTTTCGACAGTAATGGTCAGAATACTCGGCTAACCCGCTTCAAAAACAGGTCTGACTGGGCCGAACCGACTTTGACATTCCTACTTAACATTTCAAAATATTTAGTTTTAATCATAACATTTTAAAACATTCAAAATAGTTTTAAGCAGACGAAAAATTAAATAAGGTTAAATGATGTGAAACTTTTATTAGTTTTTTAAATTAGTTAACGAGTCTAACTGTTACCTGGAATGTGGTGAGGCGCAACTGCCCAAGTGATTTATTTTAAAAACTTGAACTTATTAATATTTTATGATTATTTTAATTAATTTAGTTAAGTTTTTAACTAAAATCCCTGACACCTTTCTCGACAAGAATAATAACGTAAAAGAAAGCTGCAACCTTTATTATGCTTCCCATTGCTCTCCATCTTCTTCTGGTCCAGAGATCTCTTTGACTCTTCACAATACTCTTCACCATTAACAGTCACTAATGCTCTTTCTCTTTAAGCTCCTCTTATCCATCACCCATCTTCAAGAAAAAGTGATTCTCACCACCTATCTTTGTCACTTTCGCAACTTATGGCTCTCTTCGCCTCATGGAACTCACCATAATCCCTAACAAGAACAACCAAGAAACACCTAACCAGCACAGGGCACCATCCAATTTCACCTAGAACAAGAGTAATGCTCAAGCCTTAGAGGACATGTCTAAATATTTGTTTTAGTGGTTTCTTCCTAAGCTAAAGAGAGAAACCAGATAGGATTTGTGTGTTAATCAGAGAGTTGGAGTGAGATGAAGTGTAGACTTACGAGAGCAGAGACATATCATAAAGAGGAGAGGGGTTCCAATTAGATTAGAGATTTTAGTTAAATTTTTAATTAAATTAATTACCATATATAATTAAAATAATTACAAAATATTAATAATTTTAAGTTTTAAAATAAGAAACTTAGATACCACTATTTCACATGACTTATAGGCTTGGCAATCGGGCCTAAGGATGGCAATCTCGTCCCGGCTCGGTCTGAGTTGGCCTAATTACGGGTGGGCTACGGGTCGATCATGGTCGACACGCATGAGCCGTGGCCTGTTCATTTTGGACAAATTGACACCGTTTTGTCCAAAACGACGCCGTTTTGTATATTTTTTATTTTAAAAAACTAGGCCCGCCTTTAGCCTAACAGGCCACGGGTCAACCACAGGCCGGTCTGCCCATCGGTGGGCTGCACTGCGGGCCAGCCAATCCCTGCCCGAACGGATGGGCCGGGCCGAGGGCAGCCTGGGCCGGGCCCTGCCTATTGCCATCCCTAATTGGGCTAGGTCTGAAGCCTAGCAGGCAATGCATAAATGATGTCATCAACGCTATTTTTGAAATTTTAAAAAAATATATATAAAGTCAAGTCAAACCAACTCTGCCCCACTAAGGTTCTATTTAGTTGAGCGATTGAGAATGGAATGAAATGGAACGTAACACACTTCTATTGTTTGGAATGAAGTTTTATAATGGAATGAGATGGAAGTGGAGAGTTTCATGTTACGTTCCATTCCATCATAAACAGTGAAAACAAGAAACCTCCGATTTGGAAGGTTTAGGATAGAACATAAACTAATAAATACAAACTACCTAATATACCCTCAATAATTTTTCGTAATATCACCTATAACTAAGTCATAATATTATATTAAATAGAATTAATATATTAAATAAAATAGAATAATATTTAACATAATAAATTTTATTAAATAATTAATAATATTATTTTTATATTATTAAAAATAAATTGTATATAATTAATAATAAAATAAAAATTTTAATTAATGAAAATAGAAAATATATAAAAATTATTTTTTAATTGTTTGTATATATTTCTATATAAATATAAATATAAATAAATTATTTTTAAATATAAATAACATAAAATAGAATATAATAAAATTTATTAAATAATTAATAATAATATTTTTATATAATTAATAAGAAATTGTATATAATTAATAATAAAAATAAAATTTTTATTAATAAAAAATAGAAAATATATTAAAAAATTATTCTTTAATTGTTTATATATATTTCTATATAAATAAAAATAAAAATAAATTATTTTTAGATATAAATCACATAGAATAGAATATAATAAAATTAAATATAATAAAATTTATTAAATAATTAATAATACTAGTTTTATATAATTAATAATAAATTGTATATATTTAATAATAAAATAAAAATTAATAAAGTTTTTATTAATGAAAAATAGAAAATATATAAAAAATTATTCTTTAATTATTTGCATATATTTGTATATAAATATAAACATAAATAAATTATTTTTATATATAAATCACATAGAATAGAATAAAATAAAATTTATTAAATAATTAATAATAAATTTTTATATAATTAATAATAATTTGTATATAATTAATAATAAAATAATAAAATTTTTATTAATACAAATAGAAAATATATAAACAACTATTCTTTAATTATTTGTATATATTTCGATATAAATAAAAATATAAATAAATTATTTTTAAATACAAATCACATATAATAGAGTAAAATCGATTTTAATATAATATAATCAAATGTATTAAATAACTAATAATAATATTTTTATATAATTAATAATAAATTGTATTTAATTAATAATAAAATAATAAACCTCTTGTAATAATCATTTTAATATAAGGGATATGATAATCATTTATTATACATTACATTACATTCCATCTATATTCCAAACAATACTTCACTACATTACATTATAAACCTTTATATCTCTCGCAAACAACATTTCACTGTATTACTTTCTATTATATTATAAATCATTCCATTACGTTCCGTTACATTCCGGTCCATTCCGTTAATTAACATCTAACTAAATAGGCCTTAAGACTCGTTTGAGCCCAAACTTACATTCGGGCCGATCAGACCTCAGGCTTAATTCATTGTCATCCCTAATTGAATACACCTGATAGTTATACTTATTAATTGATGACGGTGATGATAATAATAATATGTTAGCAACGGCAAAATATTTATCAAAGAGTTTAATTTTATTTAATTTTTTGTCAACGTAAAATTTATTTTAAACGTTTTAAAAATATTAAGATTAAAATTGAGCGCTTTAAAAATGTTAAAATTTAAATTATATTTTGATAAAAATGATAAAATTCGTTAATATACATGATAAAATTATTTCATTTGCTTTCTTTTGCTTGTATGAGTACGTAAGTCAAAACGAAACAAGGCCTTATGATACATTTTTTAAGTTAATGAAACGGATCCTCCACCAAACCCGACCCGCAAAAATACCGTATTACTACTACTAAGTACTAACGGCTAGTGAATCCCAAAACTTTAAACCATGTGTAGTTAAGATTTGTAGCCGTTAGATGGGAGAGAATCCAACGGGTAAGCCATGGTGAAAGATTAGACCGTTGGAGCTGGGAAGTGGCTTGGCGTCGCTTCAAAAGGGAACTCAACGCTCTCTTTGCTTTTTCCCTTTTCTCTGATATAACACAATCACATATCCAATTCACACAAGAATCAAAGAAAGGAAGGAAAACATTTACAGAGAGGAGTGGAGATTCGAGAGAGAAAAGACAAGGAGGAGAAGAGAGAGAAAGGGTGGCGACCATAGAAGCAGAAGAAGGAGAGACGCGTAGTAGTCTTCTCCAGGAGTTTCTGTCGTCGCTGTTTGCGAGAGTCTTTGGTCAGAACCAAGAACCAGAAGAAACCCAACAAGAAGAAGAAAAAGAAGATCTAGAAATGGCTTCCAGAGCTGTTGTTCCTCACCAACAACTTAGAGGTATTAATTTTTAATCGATCTTTTTGCGGGTCTTCCTTGTTCTGTTGAACTGTGAAATTTTAAAGGTTGCTTCTTTGGATCGTCTGTTTTGTTGTTATGGTTATATGTTTCTTTGGAGTTTTGTTATGCTTTATGATGTATAATAGCAGTAGTTGTTCAAACATTTCTTTTAAGGTTTTCCTCATCAAACCTGCTAACGGTGTTCAGTTCGGTCGATTTCTGTGTTGCTTGCACTTCGTTTATGTACTCACGTCATGATCTTTCTGTCTTAATCGTCTTTTGTTATTTTCTTGTATAATTTGAAATGCCGATGTTTATCTTGTTTCAACCGAGGAGCATTCAATTTATTTTTATCATCTTGATATGTTGTTGAAGTGATTCTTTGGGCTTTTCTAAATTAAACCTACAAGTGAGATTATTCTATATGGCTCGTTCTTTCTTCTTCATCACTCTTCACTCTGTTTCTTTGAACATTTTGTGAGCGATTATCCTCCCATTGTTTTCAAATTTTACCTTGTGCAGATGTTAAATTATGAGCCTTTTTAAGTTTCCCGTTTCCTCGAGGCAGTTCCCGTATGGAAGTTCTTTTTCTTTTTGTTTGAAGAAACTTGTTGATAATTTTAGTTTCTGAGCTTCGCAGGGGAACTCAAACAGAAGAACTTGGCGGCGGCTGATGGCAGGAATAGAAGGGTACTTCAAGACATCGGTAATTTGGTGAAAGATCATGGTGTGCAAGGGAAGGTAATCATAATTTATATAACAAAGTCCTTCGGTTACATATTGGAACAAAGGCTTAGATTCAGAAACTGACTTGGTGATCTATTTTCCTATCAATATGCAGAAACCAGTTGGTAATGGGCCTGGAACTAGAAGGGGTCCAGCACCAGCTAAGGCAGTTGGTGCCATTAATAATGCCATTCAGAAGAATAAGCCTGACAACGTGATCGAGATTAGCTCTGATGAGAGTGAAGATGGTCGACCAGTTAACAGAAGGCAATTTCGAGCAGGATCTTCCAAGAAGGAAGTTAAAACACTCACTTCAATCCTCACTGCTCGGAGCAAAGTAAATTGGATAGTTACTCTCACACTATTTTCTGCTGCAATTCTCTCTTTTTCTCGGAGATACAACCTTACACATAATATATTTCCTTTTGTTGATTTTTCAGGCTGTCTGTGGTCTTAGCCACAAGCCAAAAGAGGACTTACCAGTCAGTTGCATTGATGCAGAAGATGTTGATAATGAGTTGGCAGTAGTTGAATATGTTGATGATATTTACAAGTTCTACAAACTCACAGAAGTAATGATGAATTCATATGCCTCTTTTTTCCCCATCTCTGCTGTGTTTCTTCCTAAACAACAATCTAAGGATAATTTGATGCAGGATGATGGTAGGGTACATGACTATATGCAGTTGCAGCCAGACATCAATGCGAAGATGAGAACAATCCTGGTGGATTGGTTGATTGAAGTTCATCGCAAATTTGAGCTGATGCCGGAAACACTCTATCTTACTCTCAACATTGTTGATCGGTTCCTAGCAGTTAAGGCTGTACCAAGAAGGGAGCTTCAGTTGGTTGGCATCAGCTCAATGCTTATTGCTTGCAAGTACGAAGAGATATGGGCACCAGAGGTCAATACCCTTCACATGTTCGGTTACCCTTTAAGTTGTCTATCGTTCCTTTCCCAGATTAACCTTGTCCCGAAATTCTTACAGGTTAATGACTTTGTTTGCATATCAGACAATGCCTATATCCGAGAACAGGTTTTGGCAATGGAGAAGGCAATCCTGGGAAAGTTGGAATGGTACTTAACAGTCCCTACACCTTACGTCTTCCTCCTCAGATACGTCAAGGCCTCTGTTCCATCTGATAAGGAGGTATGCTGATAGAATTTGATTCTTAATCTTATATATGCATCAAGATTAACTCAACTTTCACTGCTGTAGTTGGAGAACATGGCATTTTTCTTGGCCGAACTTGGTCTGATGCAATATCCAGTGGTCATCTCGTATCGCCCCTCCTTGATTGCTGCTTCAGCTGTATATGCTGCTCGACATACCCTTGACAAGCGGCCATTCTGGACTGAAACGTTAAAGCACCATACTGGTTACAGTGAAGATGTGTTAATGTATGTACTTGATTTCCTTCACAAGATTCTTCAAGTTTTTGAGTCATCGTTGGTCATCATGATAATATGATTTTGCCTGTTATTTGACAGATGTTGTGCGAAGTTACTGGTGCAGTTCCACGCTGCAGTAGCGGATAGTAAGCTCAAGGCAGTTTACAAAAAGTTTTCAAGTGTAGATCGGGGTACCGTGGCTCTTCATCCCCCTGCCAAGAGCCTTGTGGCCAAGTCATTACCATAACTTTGGGTCCTGTGGCTCTTCACTCCCCTGCCAAGAGCCTTGTGGCCAAGTCATTACCATAACTTTGGAGTTTCCAAAGTTTTATTGGCATATTAGTGTGTTCCATTGGATAGTAGTGCTTTTTCAGTAGAGTCATGATCATACCTACCTGTTATGATCTTTTACATCTGATTCCTTCTTTCTTGGGATGAACAGCCATCAGACTATCTCCAGTGTTAAACATTTTATCTTAGGAAATCAAACATTTACCGCTTTTCTTATGATGTTAGCCAATAAACTTGACCAGCACACGGTAAAGATTAGCTAGCTACTGAAACAGTCAAACGAAATCCCTTCAAATTCAATCTGCTTTTTTAGCTTACAGAAGTTATTTTCAGAATTGTTTAATCCATAGAATGACACACCTCTTTAGTTTGAATCCAGAATGAGGAATGCACAAAACAAAAATGATTCAACTGATCAAAGGAACAAGTAGGTGGATGACACAGTTTCTCTAAGATAACTAAATTGTAATATAGCTTCTGGATCAGTTAGAATAGGAAAATTATTGACGTCACTTTGCACTGAACACACAGAAAATTTTACAACACAAATTTCACGACAAGCCTTACAGTTTGACATGAAAGTCTTTTATTCAGCCTCCCATTTTATTTCCACATTAATGTGATAGAAGAAAAACCCATGATATATTACCCTATATTTATTGTTTCTTTACTCAGTTTCTTCAATCCCTCCACCATTAACAACTCCCTGTGTTTTGTGGTCGTTCACTTTCACTTTGGCTCCACAGCAGCTCTTCTTGGCATGTGATACCTCAACTTTCCTTCCACAGCAGCCCCCTTCCATCTTCCCTAGATCTGTCCTCCTTTCCATAAACTCCGAATTCTCCTTCCAAACCTCACCATTAGAATACACCTCTTTTTTCCATATTGGAACAGAAGCTTTTAGCTCATCAATCAAAAACTTACAAGCATCAAGGGCATCAGCACGATGAACAGCTGACACTGCAATGAAGACACTTGTTTCTCCAACTGGAACTGGGCCTAGTCGGTGTGCCACAACAATAGAGTAAATATTCCAGGATTCTCTAGCGGAAGAACAGATGGACTTGATCTGACGAAGTGCCATTGGCACATATGCTTCATATCTTAGCTCCACAACTGTCTTGCCTTCAAATGTGTCTCTTGTGGTGCCAGAAAATGTTGCTATGGCCCCAGCTTGAGGAGCACTGACATAGTTTATGTATTTGGCAAGGTCAATTAGATTGTTCTCATCCAGAATTTCCACTGTAGTCCTCTCATCATCAGCCATCTTGGATTGAAAAATGTTGTGATCACTAAGTTTAGTGGATAATTCAGTAACCAGTGAAGTGTGTATTCATAATCCACATATATAGACAAGAAGCATCTGTCAATTTACCAAAACGTCAAAGTACTTATCAAGACAAAATAAATCTACAAGCAAAAAGAAGAATACGCCAAATCAAGTTCAATACATCTGAATTAAGAAATGAGAACGTTCCAAAATCCACTAAGACGCTAAAGTTCCTTAAAAAAACATCAAACAACCTAGGACAACGACTTCTTGCAAGATAAACAAATTTGAAACTAAGATAGCATCCGCATCTCAAGCAATTAAGATATTATCAACGAAACCAAGCTGACAAATAAGCAAACAGAAGGCAGACTTGACGAACTCAAGAATACAAACCTTTTTATGGATTTAACTAAAGAAGACGGAGGCGAATAAACTTTTACCGTATTCACCAATCATGAATTCTTAAAACTGGGTATTGGACGGAAATGGAAGTATCAAAGAAAAGAAGCGGAAAAAACAAGGTATCCAACAACCTTGGACAAATGTAAGGAAGCAACTACAAAACAGATTTAAGTATCTTCAATGACGGTTGACCAACCTAATGGCCTCAAGCTCTCACGTTCCACGGTCACAACTGATAACAACCTTGATAGTTGCTGAAACTAGAGTTGACCCAGATAACAGCTTGTTAGATTGACGGCTATAACCAGTGAAAGCTCCAGCCTTCCACAAATATTGGTGTTAAAGTGGCAGATTCGACAAAGTGAATCGAATGCGAAGAGGCTTGCATTCTTAGCCACCGCTTTTATAAGTGGGCTTATGAATACTGGTGTTTTGGTGCAATCAATGGGCTGTGCATACAGACGAGGCCCAGCTTAAGTACCTTTAATCAAAATTTTTAACTTTTGAAAAATTTTTCGAATTTAAAATTCATCTTAAAATCTAATTTTTTAATTAAAATTCGATTAACTCAAACGTTTTTAATTAAATTTTAACCAAATTAAGCCAACCACAATGCCCTCCAACACAATTGATATAGATGGGAGATCAATGAAATAGAAAATAAGAGAGATTGCTCAAGAAAAATATAATTTAGGGCTCTCTAAAATTGGATACATATATAATCTGTTCTTCAAAAGTATCAATCATCTTGGCCCAAGTCCAGGAAAACTTGTATGAAGCTATAATCATACATATGTTCTCAAATATCCTAATCATATATTTCATGAATGAAACGCACAAACAATAACACAAAGCCAATGATGATGTTTTGTTTCCAAACAAGTAATGACAATATGAACTAAAAGCAATGGAAACACATGCGTACCGGCTAAGTTTACAAGTTGGAGATAAGCGAAGCCATCAAAATCAACCAAAGTATAATCTTTATCTCTTATACAAATGGATCAAATATATGTTAACATCACTCAGCATTGAGGTCATGTTCAACAAATTTGGAAACCAATCTGAAAATCAACACTAGAATATTTGAATATGTTACACTCTGACAAAAAAGGCGAACAAAAACATGCCTTCTCTCTAGACAATCCTTACATGCCAAATCCTACCACCACAAACCTATAATACAAGTGAGAACTCTATATATAATTACAATTAGTTAAGTGGAACTCCATCGAGGTTCTTTAACTTCCTAAAGGAGCCCTGTCATCTGGCCCAGCAAGTGTGATCTGGTAGTACAATAATTTGCAGAAAAGCTATTAACCCTTCAGTGGTTGCGAAGAATGAATCAAAGGATAAGATTTCCAGCAAAACGTTGTCAAAACAATAAAAACAAATTGGATTGAAGCAAATCTACACTTTTTGGCTACAGTTCACTATTAATGATTAATATCCATATAAAAAGAATGTTTCTTGCCTAGGGCCTTGGAACCTGCAGAACTTGATAAAATGCATCTTGTCATACAATTCTACGAGCTACTTTTGGCAATTGATAAGTTCTTCATTATCTTTTGTACATATCTAAACAAACAAATTATATGCAAAAAAATGGCAATTTAAACATCATTTCTACAATAATAAATAAAAAGTTGAAGAAGTGCATACATAAACAGATCCATCCAAAAAAGACGGGCATTTAAAGAAAAATTTGAAAAATGCTTACATTGCAGTCAAAAGCAAACCTCCTTGCAAGCATAATGGCCGCATTTCTGTCTCTCTCAGATTCAAAGGCCAGGACAAAGGAAAGCCCTTTCTTTGCTTGCCAGAACAAAGCCTGAGCTGCAGCATTCCCACCACCTCTCACTCCACATAACTAAAGCACAAGAAAACAGTGTAAAACGGGGCTGCTAAAAGATGTTAACGGGTTCACAAGCCATCCTTTGTTAGGAGAAAAAGATTTGCAATTCACTATACCTGCATTGAAGTGGAGTAGTACTCTTTAGTGATTGTTGTCCTCCCTCTGCAGAGCTTCATTCGCATCTTTCCCACATGAAGCACATGAATCGATTCGGAGACATGATCAGCACCACTCATTTGGGTAACAACCACCTGAACAAAAGTATAGTTAAAACCAAGTATAAAAGTCATCAGATTCCGAGATGAAATACAAAAGCTAAAGAACACTTCAACACAAATGAAAACTAATGTAACCGACATAGATTTGAATTGAGAAAAATCTGAACAACATTAATGGCTAGACTCAGCAGAATCTAAACCATGGCTCATCTAGCATATTAGACAAGGTAAATAGAGTGGAATAACCAAAATGATTAGGCGCACATGCAATGCTTGAAGAGTTTTAAAATCAACGACTCTCAAACATTAAACACCATCCATAATTAACTAGTTTGAGAAAAGAAAACAATGAGGTAAAAACACATACATTGAATTCAACATCGTGTTTACGAACAAGTGCCTCCACATAGCTACCCAGACCAGCAGCTGGACATGGAATTAAGTCAGCATTTAATTATTTAGCATGTAAAGTAACCATGAAGGACTTGTGTACTTGAAATTAGACCGAAACCTCGAAATAAGATTATCAGAAATTTAATGCTATGAAACCTACAGCAGGACACCAAATCAAACCACAGCAGCAGTTAAAAAGAAAACCTGGATCAATGGCACCCGTTGTAGCCAACGTGATGCGCTGATCACTGCATACAATTTCAGCTTGCAAGACTCTCCCAACGTCAAAAGGCTCTGGAGCATAAACTGATTTAGTAGCTCCTGTAAGATATAGACACTGATGAAATAAGCGATAGCCCATGCACAGAATGTCTCATCAGCAGCAATTACACAATATGACATGGTCTTCTAATCAATGAATTGAAACAGTATTCTATAATCAGTTACGAACTCTTAAATCTATCAACAGCTTAAACTTTCTTGTATTTCCCACGCCCTCACCCCCAAAACCCCATATACCCAGAAAGGAATGCAAAGAAATCAATTTCACTGACAACACGTATATATCTGATAGAAGTTTAATGTAACAGCCACACATAATAACTTCTTTTATGAACTGTCAGAACCTCCACTTTTGGGTTTGCTTCAGCTTAAGTAAAGCCGATTAATATAACTCCTTTGACTCTGCTAGGTTGTAAAAAAACAAGCCCTTAGCTACACATAGTGGACCTTCATTCATCACAGCATATCTGTTGGGTTTCAGTGGATCAGGTCCTTTTTGTTCTGATGAATCCATTGCACTTACAGCTACATAAAATATCCTATCCAAAACCACTATTGAGAATAAGAGCTGTTTTTCTCTATATATTGTATTTCTTACAGAATGTAGTACATATATACATGAATAGGAATACTGAATAGGATATAGAATCTATACAAATACAGGATATAATCCTAAGAAAATGCTATCTAATATAATCTGAATACAATCAGATTATCACACAATATTATGTGATAATACCGTATCTTGACCACAACTATCAAATGAAACAACCTAAACTGTTGATCACAACCATGGTTAAGTTTAATAATTTTATGCAACTTTTAAGGACGAGCTAGTGCTAAACCATCATGATTTCAGTGTCACTCACCCCACTCTTCCCACCACCCCTCACCACACAAAAGAGGGTGAATCAGAGTGTAAAATAATGATGAAAGGAAAAGAAAAACCATTGTTGGTATCAAAAGGAGTGAAGAAGAAAAACACGTGTCACTACCTGATATAAGCTCCTTCTTGCCACCTTCAGATGATACTCGGTACCATTGAATCAAACACTTTGAAAGATGCGAAGAATTGTCAGAACAGGGCTTGATCCGCAAATATGAACCTAAAGCTTCAGAACCATCAAATTCATAAAATTGGGTAATGCTCTGCTCGCTTCTCCTACTCAAAACCAGCTGGAAGAGATAAAAGATAAGTAGACCACAGAAAAAGTCAGTAACAGAAACCTGTCCACATTTTATGTATGATAATATTCACGTAAAATCAACAACTGCATGCTTTAATATACACTTTATTGTCTCTTTACTCTTTAGAGCTAGCAGCAAATTAAGAAGCATATGCACTGGAATCACGAATAGGCTTATTAAGAAAGAATAACACAGCCATTATCAAAGATCTGAAAGGAGAATGACAATTTGTGTGTCACATGCAAAGACAATAATGTTACCAAGCCAACACTCCAAGTGTATACATGTAAGCATTCACGACAGAAGAAGGGAGAGAAATCAGGAGTTGCAACTGAAGCACTCAAATAGAGGGAGCAAAGTCAGGAGTTGCATTTACGTATTTGACAGTTGTTTTAATTTTTGTTATTTGAATTCAGTTATTTGCTTTCCAGTTATGTAGGAGGTAGTGCCTCCATTTTCCATTTCATTTCCGTAGATATAGGAGGAAATGCCTCCATGTGAAATCATGATGTAGGAAGTGGTTAATCCACATTTATGTATAAATATTCATAATCATCAATGAAGGACAACTTCGAAATCAATCATAGTCTTGAGCACTTAGCCTCAGTGGTTTTAAGGTTCCCACAGCTTGAGCCTTTACGATTACAATTCCCATTACAAATTTCAGTTACAAAAATAGGTAGAAAAAAGAAACAATCTGACGCTAATCCTTCAACAACAACAGAACCACAAGTCTTCAAACCCGTAACACGATCATCAACTCGGGACCGTAATAAATAATCAGAAGATGCTGGAAGATGTAAAATACCACAACTTTGATAGGACAATTAGCATAGTTTAAGTACTTGCATCTATATGAAAACTACTACTTTTCAAATTCTTTAATATCCAAACTAAAAACTCAAATCCAAGAGTCACATCTTTTTGTGAACAAAGGATATAGTTCATTCAGATCAATAAACTTTTAGACACAACTGATAATTTGCTTTAATGATTAGAAGATTCTGGATTAAATAGATTGTACGATCTATTTACTGCAACATTCTGTACATCCTATATAGAAATATCATAATATTAGAAATATTATATTTCTGATTATAGAAAAAGTATTATTCTTCATTATAAATAAATACCCTCTGGTTTTTGTGTCTGTGTAAGGTTAATGGTCAAATCTTGTTACCTCTTGCGTAAATATCCCTCCTCTCTTTTTTTTTATACTTCGACTACATAATTGAAAACAATCAAAAGATATACAGCATTTTCTGGTGTAGAACTAGCCATTAAGAGAATATTTTTTATATGATGTCTTACAAAAGAAAGTTTCTCTTTGTTATACTTGAGCACACAAATTTGAATAAGAGTCTCATTTGAAAACTCCAATATTGTGAGAAGCTGCCAAGTTACAATGAATGCCACAAAGGTGCACAGTTTATTATCAATCATTACTTTTGAGATGAGCAATCTTTTCAAAGCAAAATATGAAAGATCAGACTGATGGGCAATTTCAGGATAAATCTAAGAATTATACTAGAGAGCCATAAAATACTGACGTTATTAATCAGAACCTTAACCGTAGCCAATGCAGAATAAAGAAATAAGACTAAGAGCAATAAACAGATTCACAGCATCTCAAAAATCCAAAGAATCCATCACAGAATTTATATGCAGCTCATTGCATGCCAGAATGGGACTATAACCAAACCTCTTTTTGAAGCTGAAGAGATCGTTTAGACTTCTCAGCAAGTTGAATCCTCAATGCTTGCAACTCATGTTCCATGTCCATCACCTACAAAATTTATCAATTCAGAAATCAACAAAATTAAAAGAAAAAATAAATTTGTGTCACACCCAGTTGAATTGTCACAAGGATGTAGCAAGTGTCCATTTGTGTGCTTGAGACTCGCATCCAAAGATTTCATAAATCAAGTTCTAGAGTTAGAGGTCAACTAAAAAATTCCCAAAAAAACAAATAGTTCCAACCCCTTAAAATCTTGATCATCAGTATTCCAGTATGTTTGCCACGGTTAAAATGGACAAATAGATGATCTACAAAGCTATTTAGCCATTATACAACTAATATCACAATTAAATTTCAGATACAGACAGATACACAATTAAATTGCACTAAAGCATTTCAAGGATTAAGAAACATGCTAGCATCAGTTTTTGACACGAGAACAAAATTCCATGATTCAGCGTGGGGGAAAACTTCACGTAGAAGCTCCAGCATATACCTTGCTTGGCTGGTGCAGCATTTTGATCCTCCTGGCCTCTTGAACCTCCTTCATCAATTCTTCCAAGTCCTAATAACCAGAAAATATAGTTTTTCAAAGGTGATAATAACATACTTGAAACTACAACTTTATAACTTCAATTCCAAAAACGAGATCACAAAGGAGAACATGAAAAAGGATATACAGCCGCTGCAACCATTGCAGTTCTAGAAATTAAGTATTTGATTTCGGATGAAGTTCAGTGGCTGCAATGCAGTATGTTACGACCAATGACTAAAACAATAAACAACAAATTAAAAAAAAGGGAAGTAATTAGAATCTAAAACAAGAATTACAAGACAGAAGTCTCCAATTCCTATCTACATTTCTTACAAGTGTACAAAGAAATATACTTACTTCCAATGGTGTTGTACAAGCAAGCAAGAATATCAACCAGTAATTCCTAGAACAAATAGCAATTAACACAAACCTGCTTCCCAGAAGCTCGAGACATCCGCTCATGTTCTTGAAGAGCCTCTTCCACCCTCTGAACTGCTGCTCTGGCACTCTCAATCTCAGCACGAGCAAAGGCTCGTTCCTCATCGACAAGTTTCTTTGCATCCTCTGTGGCCTAAAAGGGTTATAAACACTCAGTACTGAAGACTATGTACTGAGTATAACTTTCTATATAAAATATAGGAGAAAATCAGTATAGAGAATAAAGTTTTTGGGAAGGAATGCTCATATGACTTGGCTCAAAGATATGAAAAATGAAAACTGAACATGAGAAGAATTGCAAAATGAAAAAATAGAAAAGTCTGAAAACTAAAGGAGCCAAAACCAAGAAGGATTGCTGATCTCAAAATCTACAAGGCCAAGATCATAAAAAATGCCAAGCATATTTTTTACTTGATAACGTCTAAAAAGAAAATAAAAGGGAAAAAACGGGGGAGGAGATGAAAGTCAGGGGCATAAATGTGCATAGTATATCCAATAAATAAAGATGAAATAAATACGAAAAAGCATAGAAAAGGTTTAAAACATAGTCCATCTTCTATTAAAGATTACATTACCTGCCTAAGAAAACTTGCAAGTTTTTTTACTTCTGCTTTTTCTTGAATAAGTTCTCCTTCCCTTTCAGTAAGCTGAACCGCTAATGCTTCTACCTAAAATTAAATAATAATAATATTTTAGGATTTCTTCTACCATTTCAAATATTACATTGTCAATAGTATATCAGCCAGAAAGTTGAAAAATGCTAGCAGGTAGAAATATGCTACAAGGAAAGACAATACAGATATGAAATGAAAAGAGATAATAATTAGTGGCAAGCGTTAATATTTCTGTGCAGCAATTATTATTGACTTGACAATTTAGATTTCTATTAAGTTTTCTAAAATAGCCAAGATTCACTTCAAATGCAAAAGTTGCTGGGTCCAAACCATTTACAAACACATTTTCTCAACCTGATAATTGATTCATATAATTTGCTTACAAAGAACCACCAATCTAGCCAGTCAAAATCAAATCCTGTCCCAGAAATTAATTTATCCAAAGTTAGACCTTGTTTTTTCATTTCTCTAACCTAAATTTGTTCTGCAATGGCTGGCCACAGAAACCCTGTTATCACATCACATATAAGATCACAATTTCTAGAATGATAAAATCTAACAAAGAGAGAGGTCATGAAACAGCTACCATGACGATAGCTTCCTCTACATCATCCTTGTTTCTACCAGCCACACGTCCTCTTAAAGATTCTAGAGCATCTCTAAGCTTCTTCAGAAGAACATGTTTTTCCAGCGAAGCTGCCTCCCTGAGTCTAGCCTGCAATTGGTCCAAAAATTACATGTTTATGATTATTTCTTCCAAAGAATTATAATACTGCCAATGTTTCTCAAGCTCAGAACCCCAAAGAAAAAATCATCAGAATAATATATGCATGAATAACAATATTTTCATGGATCAAGTTCCAAATTGCCAACATATCCCCACATTGTACAAGGTCTGCTTAACTGCCAAAACCTAAGTGAAACAATGTATAGATTGCAGTTTATACCATTAATTTTCTTACTGTGATCAGGTAATTTCTTTTTTAAGTAAAGGCATGACAAGGTAGAAAATCTTCCCCGTTATAAAATTTGTTGACTATGCACAGTTAAGAGCATGAGTCTATTATTTTTCCTTAACAATTTATCCCGTATTTAAAATCAATCTTACATCCCAATAATAAAAAGTATCAACTACTAAAACGTTGAAATCCCAGTATTTTATAAAAAGACCATTCAATTGCTCACCAAGTCAAGTTTAGAAACAAACACAAACAGCCACAAAAATCTTAAGCAATCTTACTTCTTCAGACAACTTAGCTGCTGCTGCCAAGCCCTTCTCGAATTTGCTGGCAAGGTCACGCACAGAGAGGCGTTTCTGTTGCTCCAAAAGTTGTGCAGTCTCACGAGCCACAGCCTCTTTCATGGACAGCACTTTTGGGTCATCTTTTGCATCCATTATCTGATTGTTGGCCCCAATTCTGTAATTAGGAAACCTACTTGATGCAAAGGCAACATCGGCAGAAACCGCCGGGACGGCATCTTTCTGCATGGTATCTCCAAAATCACGGGTGACCCTCGTCATTATTTTACACTAACAACCCTGTTTACCAATCAAAAAAGTAAAGATTACCAAATAGGAAAAAAGATGAACATACGATTATCCTAACCGGATTATCACCCTAAAAACAAAGCAAAATGTGGTCAGTACTTACCGACCAAATTTAACCAAAGCTTAACAGGAACTTTGAGGAGAAATTTCAAAATCTCTAACAAATACACAAGAAGTTACGTGCTTTGATCACCTTCCTCGACCAAAAAATAAAAAAGCACCACTTAGACCAAAGAAGAGAACAAAAAGATCGGGAAAATAGACAAAAAAATAAATAAATAAAGCTCAGAAGCAAAAAAAGCTAAGACTATAAACCATCAAACTCAGTTGTGAACAACTGCATTGCATACAAAAAAATAGAAAACGCTAAAAAGGTTGAGACTTTAAGAGTCAAAGCTCAAGTGACAGAGAGAAATGAGAGAATAAACCCTAACCCTCTACCAAATATTAGCTAAATTTAATTGTTAAGGTGAAAAAGTCGAGAAAGGAGACCTGAAAAAACACAAAGAAAGGAAGAATTTGGACTTACAGGTCACAGAAAAGGAAAATTCATCAAAAAATGAAAAATGTATCCAACAAGGATGATGTTGATGTGGAGACTTAAGATTCTTCTAATTTCTTGGGTTAGATGCCAATGCAAGTAAGCAATTGATTGATTGAAATTGAATGTATTTCCCTTTAGACAAAGAGAGTTGAGAATGAGGAAAGTTGGAATCTGGAAATGGAAAGTAGGAGATGGTGGGTATAGGCTGGGCTGCCTTTTACTTTTTCAAAAAAAGGACCATTCGTTGAAATTAGGGCTTCCACCTAAGATTGTCATTGTTGTAGAGCATAACCACTCCTAAAATCATCAAAGACTTTAATATTCCAATTATGCATTTGATTAGTATGTTTAATTGAACCTTAAAAACATAAACATGTTAGATAATGAAATATCAATTCTAAGTTACCCCCAATTTGGGATGTCAATTTTGGCCAGCTTAGGTTGACCTGACCACGGGCAGGCCAAAGATTAAAATAATTCGACTCAACCGAAACAACCAACATGATGTCATTTTGTAAATTTTAATAAAAAGTAAGAATAGACCGAGCTACCAATAGGCTTCAAAAATTGAAAGCATTCTTTTAAGGGTTTTTTTTAATTACAGGTAAAGTTGTGTATTACTAGATTTTTTTAAATCTTACGTCTCAGTGGAATTTTTACTAGGTGTTGTTGTTGTTGTAGTTGTAATGTTTTAAAAACTCTATTATTTGCCTGGTAAGTTTATTAGAAATTAATTTTAAAATAATTATTTTAATTTAAATTTTGTTGGGAAATTGACATCTTTTTGTAATAAATGTTCCCATTTGAAAATTGCACGAGGAAATAGTGATAACTACAATAGAATAAAGAAAGATGAAGATGGAGCTCAAGACTTTGAATTGGTAAATTGGTATTCTTTAAAGAGTTTGGTTGGCTTCTTGTGAGATTATATAGTCTTATAATGTAATGAGTGTAACAAGATTTTAATATTATGCATTTATTTATTTAAACAAGATTTGATATTCTCTAGCTTGGTTGGCATGATTATATTTATCAATTGGTTCGACCAATTTAAATAATTTGGCTAATTCAATCGTAAAATTTTTAAATTGTTTAACTTTTTAATTCAATTTTTAATTTTCCGATTTGATTTATTTTAATAACTTTTATTGTTAAAAATTGATTAATTTACTAATTATTAGGTTAATTTTTATAAATTAATTATTTCTTATAAATTGAAATAAATTAATTAATTTTTATTAATAATTTCTTTTTTAATTTAATTTTAAATTTTTTAATAAATGCAAAAAATCTTAAAATTTTAATTATATTTAATCCTTATTTAAGCTCTTAAATTTTAAATTTGTCATTTTAAATTTTTAATCATTTAACCTCTACTCTTGTTTTGTTTTAAAAAAGGAAAGCTAAACTTGGAAGCATGTGAGGAGAACTTCGAATGGGTCGCACAAGGTGCTTTCTTCAGGCAGAAGGATGGGGTCCACTTGATTTAACTAACGAGCAACGAGGAGTGACTGGTCGGTAACAAACAACAAGTAATGATGATGCCCTGCTCGTCTGGTTCCCATGTACCAGTTTTACGGATTTGCCCCTCTAGCTTTTTCTTTCTTTTCCTATCTTTTGTCTTGTTGAAACAATACAAAATGCACATCACTCGCTCTGACAATCACAATTCGCAATCAAGAGGTTTGAGTAAAATCCAAATAATTCAAACTTGCATGCATTAACCGTAATCCTGTCTTCTTGTTCGGGGAGAGCAAAATAAATAATTAAATATAATATATATATATTATATCTCTTTGGCCACAGGATTTTCTGTGCCCTTTAACTTGTTTTTAGACTGTGATATTAATTTTTAGCCATATATTTATATAAATCTCATATAAATGTATGGATAAAAATTGATAAAATAAGATTAAAACAAGTTAATAGAAACAGATGATCTATTCCTTTGTCGTTGATTGGGTATAAGGTAACAATGAAATATTATTCCAACTCTCTTTTTTATATTATGAAGTTCTCTGCTTAGAGATGATAATTAGTCAAGCTTAAGCCCGGGCCTTGTCTCACTCTTACAGTCTGTTTGGTTACTGTCTCCAATATGCAGAGACGGAACGAGACGGAAATTTGGAGACGGAACAGAACAGAAATTGG
>JANZXP010000195.1:5537174-5554100 GCA_027576715.1 Erythroxylum flavicans | reverse complement strand
AAACACGTCGGGGACAGAATTTTTCTGTCCCCGTCTTCTGTCCCCACCCACGGGGACAGTAAGCAAACGTAGGGTTATTGTTGGGTTCCAACCTTGAATTTGACTCGACTTTCTCTATTTTTTTATTTAAAATGCCAAATAACCCTGTAGCCTAATTTGTTTAGAAAAATTAGACCCGAAGTTTAACCAATAATTACAATCCCTAATTTTGGTCTGCTTTAATTTAAATTTAGATTAATGATAAATTTGTGTGGAATCTAACTTATCTTTTTATTCAAATTAATTTGAAATTTGATTTAAATTTTAAATAAAATATAAAATATTAAATAAATTTTAATCTTTTTATCTAAGTCAAATATAATTCAATTTCAAATTAAGATCAATTTTATTTTAAAAGATTCATACCCAACTGGTTATCATGCATAGAGCACTCAACCCTCGTAAACCAAATATTAGCTATACAAATTTGATAAATGTAAGTATGGGATTGACTTGTAAATTTGTTATATTTGGCAATTTTCTAACGTGTGAGTACATCTTTAATTTGAATGTTCGAATCACAGTCATAACCCAATACTAATTTGGTTTGACCACATCATTAATTTGGATTTTGAGTTAAACTTAGGAATGTTAAAGTCAGTTTGAGTTGGCCACGCTACGGGCCGATCACCGGCCTATCATGGTTGGGCCATAGGGCGGCCCGTGACTTGATTATTACTTTTGAAATAACGTCATTTTGAAAAATTTTATTTTAAAAAACAAAGGACGGACCGGGCCTATTGATATCACTAGTTAAACCGTTCAAATAAGAGATTTAAAATTTAAAAGGTTTAAATTGTCATAAACTAGTTAAAGATGGAATAAAATTACAGAATTTGAAAGATAATTGAAAGTGATTGTATTTGTCCATCTTTTATAAAAATTGAACAATTAATTAATAAATTGATCGATTTTTAACAATAAGAGTTATTAAGTCAATCAAACAGAAAAGTTAAAAATTGAACTATAAAACTAAAGTTTTAAGATTTTTACGATTGAACCGGTTGGACTTTTTAATCGTTGGTTACGATATGATGTTAAAATTTGTATTGTATTCGAAATTATAAAATTATTTTTATATGAACAATTTGAACATCTTAAAGTCCGGACCAAATCCATAACGTGCTTGGGCTGGACTTGAAATTTAAGAGTTCGGGTCGGACGTTAATATAATGGCGGGTAACAAGTGGAGTAGCATACGTGGAGCGATGCTGCGAGTACAAGTGAGCCGAAAAGGCCGAAGTTCATCGGAGAATTGAATTTCCCTCCGATCATCAGATTTTCCCCAAAATCCATCCTAAATCGTCTATTAAGGTACTCCCCATTGTGAATTTCTTCTTCTGTTCACTGATTTTAACTATTTTTTGAGGCTATTAAATTCCTACTACCTTCTTCCTCTGCCAATTTCTTCTCGTTAACAAAATTTTTTTTTGGCGGAAGAAAATTGGGAATGTGCTAGAAAGTAGAAAATGAATGCTGATTTCACACCCCTTTTGGTTTTGAATCGATTTAGTTGAATTTTGGTTACGCGTGCCGAAGATTTGTTTAGGTTGTCAATCATAATAAGCCGTTGGGTCATAGCTGCTGTCTGCAAGTTTTGGTTTTCTGTAGTTTTGTTTTGGTTGTGTTTCCCTTAGGTTTTCTGGGTTGATGTGATGATTTAGAGTTGCCTTGTTTGTATCGGCATTAGGTATTCTGTTTTTGTTTGGTTGAGAATTTGGTGAATGGGGATACAAACTATGGGATCTCAGAGCAATGGCCAGCAATCTCATTTAAATACGAGTCAATTGACGAGGCAAAGTTCTTGGTATAGCCTTACTCTGAATGAAGTTGAGAATCAGTTGGGAAATCTAGGGAAACCCTTGGGTAGCATGAATCTTGATGAGCTTCTCAAAAGTGTATGGAGCACTGATGCAACCGATTCTGTGGGAATGGATATTGAAACTTCGTCTTCAGCTTCTTCTCTACAACGCCAGGCGAGCTTAACTTTGGCCAGGGCCTTGAGTGGCAAGACCGTGGACCAAGTGTGGAAAGAAATTCAACAAGGGCAGAAGAATAGGTTTGGCGAGGAGATAAAAGGGCCCGACAGGGAATCTTCTTTTGGCGAAGTAACTTTGGAGGACTTCTTGGTACAAGCAGGTCTTTTTGCAGAACCATCTTTAAGCCCTTGCATGGAATTGGGTTCTATTGGTGCGGTGACCCCACAAAGTTTCCCTCAAAAACTAGTTTTGTCCCCTTCCCCTTCAACTGGGACATTATCAGACACAACATCTGGTCGGAAAAGGAATGGCCCGGAAGCACTTGAGAAGAGTATTGAGAGGAGGCTGAGGAGAAAGATCAAGAACAGGGAATCTGCTGCCCGGTCTCGAGCAAGAAAACAGGTGGACTTTTTGTCAGCTTCTTTATATTCTATCACTTAAAATGTTTTTTAACCGGCTTCTTCATCCATGACTGTAATACTGATTTGTGATGGGGGGTACATAGGCTTATCATAACGAGTTGGTGAGCAAGGTTTCACGTCTAGAGGAGGAGAATCTGAAGCTCAAGAAAGAAAAGGTAGTATTCTTTTCTATTGCATATAGTCACTGATAAGAAATTTAAAAACTAATCCACCATGCCTCCTATCAACCCACTAAGCAACTTCTAGATTAAAACTGCTCAAGGATTATTTTGGATTTTTCAGTGCCATTAAAGCAAGCTATATTGATGAATACAAAGACATATTTGCACTTTGAGTGATTCCTTATTTGGTTGTTGAAATTTTTAAATTTCCATGCCGTGAGTGATATCTAAAAACTGTTAAATTTTCTAATGAATGGGTGTATTAATTTGTGCTGAGATATTTTGTTTTATTTTATCATTGAACCTTCTCTAGTCATGATTTCTCGAATAGTATTTTATCTCTGTTAAGTTGATTTTTGAAGTTCATCTGTAGATCAAACAAGAAATATCCAACAATATTCATCCTCTAAAAGGTTCTTGTTTGTTCCTTGGATCATTGTTATTCTCTTGGTGGGTGAAGGTCATAGATCATCTGATAGGTAGTTGGCTTAAAGAAAATATTTGAATGTTTAACCTTCGAAGATTCTGTAAACAGACCTGCAAAGCATAAATATAGTTTCAATGATTCTTCCGTACATTGGGATCTTTTAATAACGGAAGCTGGTTTTGTTCATATATGGATTTACCTCTTTTCCTGGTAAGTGCAAGTGTTTTGATTTGCAGCAGCTTTTGCCATCTTGATATTTCTTGTTGTTTACTATATGTTTTGCAGGAATTTGATACAAAATTTCCATGTGATGCATTGCCTGAAGAAAAATATCAGCTTAGGAGAACAAGTTCGGCCTCTTTCTGATATGAACTGACCAATGTTAGTTTTGTAGTTCCTCAAATGTAGCGCTCCTGTCATCCGTTTGTGGGGGAATCAGCTGATTACCACGCGACATTTGTTGCAGATATGGTTTCTACTAGACATCAATAGATAGTAATTTTATGTACATTTAGTAATTGCGCAGCATTAAATGTGCCCTGTTCATATATCTAGGATTTATCTTGTTGGGATTGAAAATCATAGTGGAATGGAATCATTCCTGTTCATTAGGCTGGAATTGATTATGAGAAACTATGGACGATACAACTTAATTGTAATTAATTTCCTGGATGTTGCTTTGTCCATTTCTTGTGTGCGGGGAACATGGGTTTCTTGATGTTCTTGAATGCCTACTTTAAATTATTGACTCCATGGAACTGTAGGTGGGCTGTTGGCATGTCATCATCAATCATATTCTGGTGGTCACCCTCTTCTGCAGATAGCATTTTATATTACAACTAAGGGTGGTGGTGGGGAATATTGCATTAAAAAGAAAGTATTGTAATAGAATCTTCCCCTCTGTTTATTGGGTAACAGAGTTGGATAGATCTGAGATTCTAAAAGGGAAAGCCATTATCATATATGATGTTAAATATTGAACTGGGGTGATAGAAATGGTCGTTTTGGAGGAAGACAACATTATGAGTGCATCTTTTTATTTCCTTTTGTTCTGGAGCCTTTTTACTTTTGTTCTTGCTCAAAGCTTATCCAAAGCAGTGTTTGAGATTGAAGTTAAAAAATGTCGGTATTCTACACTGTAAAACAGTTGATCAACTAGACTGGACTCAAAATAGGAAGGGAGAAGAAGGCATGGCATGAAAAAACAAGGTTTACAGAAAGAAGCGGGCACATCTATCGAGAGAATAATAGATGTGTCGACTGACTTATTAAATATGCGGGTCATTTTAATGGTGGAGTCACTTATTTTGCCACACTTTTTATAGGGTGTCACATGATCCTTTTAGAGGATTTATTGAAAACTTGTCTTCTCGACGTACTATATAATTTTGAATCTTTTCTCTTAAAAAAAAGCAAAGGGCTAAGGACTTTTGAGGAAATAAAGTTGACGCTAGTCCCAATGGATATTGAAAGGCTGAGCTAGTTTCCAAAAGAGGTCATTATCAGAAGCATCTTTATCTGTATGACATTAACTTTTGTCACATGTACAACTAATCCATTACTGTTTGTTTTCTTAGTTTATAATACAATGCATAGGAAGAGATAAACAATTATAATGAAACAACATATCATAAGGTTTATAAAGCTTAAGAATATGAATTAATTAGAATTTTATAAGAATTAAAATTGTGTGAGTTTGTGATAAGGCGGGTGATTTGCACGCGTAAGAGAGTGCGTTGTTATGCTATCTCACTTTTCGTTTTCAGCCGAATGACGAAATAATTGGGCCCTTTCCTTCACATCTAATCCACTTTTTATCATTATTTTCAGAAAAAGTTAGATAGGTCCAACTAAATACATAAATTGTCAACAAAATTTGTAAAGTTCTTTTATTATTAGCAATTTTTTAAAAATTGGACCAAAATTTAAACCGTTTAAAAAGTTCAATTGGTTAAAGATTGAATAAAATAAAAATTTTAATATATAATTAAAGAAAATTATCTTTATTCATAGAAAAATTTGAAGTTTAATTAAAAATAAAACTGTTCAATGAAAATTAATTGATTTATTTTTATTTATAAAAATTAGTTAATTTATAAAACTGATTAATTAATTAATAAACTGGTCAATATTTAACAATAAGAATTATTAAAATAAATTGAACCAAAAAAATTAAAACTAAATTAAAGAGTCAATCGATTCAAAATTTTTATGGTTAAACTGGTCTTCGACAAACATTGGTTTCATAAATATAATTAGTTACTTTTATTATATCTTATGTTTTTATTCTATTGTTGTTGTTGTTGTTATTATTATTATTATTATATTATTATTATTTTCATTTATTCATGTGGGTCATTTAGAAACAACCTCTCTACTAGTTAAGGCTAAGATTACATACTATTAGACTTCTTCAGATTTCGTATTTAAGGGGAATTTCTATTGGTTTATGCTGATATTGTTTATTGGTTTCATAAATATCTCAAGCACATATTATACTTAATTGATTGATTAACAAAAAAACTGATCGATATTTAACAATAAAAATTATTAAAATAAATTAAATTGAAAAATTAAAAACTAAATTATAGAGCCAATCGATTCAAAATTTTTACGGTTGAATCAATCATATCGATTAAATCATTAAATATGACAAACATTGGTTTCGTAAATGTCCCAAGCACATATATATTATAATGTAAGGTTATATTTTCTTTTTTACGAAAATAAAATCCAAAGTTATTATTGAATAATATATTTTAAATAACAAGATTGATTTAAACTCTTCAATTTTTTGCATATTCGATAACAGAAAAGCATTAGGAGTTAAAAACAGAGTTGAAGAGAGAGGTGGAGGAAGGTCGTCCTCATCTAAAGACAGAAACACGTCTTTTTTCTCCTTATCCATTTTGTATTTTGTGCTTTTGCAGCACAAAATTAAGAAAAAAGAAAAGAGAAAATCAATATCTGTATTTGTTACGGTAAATGTATTATAACACACGGTTTTCATGTACCTTGAATAGTTGGAGTTGGTTGATTGATTGATTGATTGATGCCATGGTTTAGATCTGGGGGGTTATATAAAACATCTGAACAGAGAGAAAAAGTTTTCTTGATTCATCAGAGTAGAGAGAGAAGCATTTGTAGATACTTGTTAAGGAGAAGATATTAGGAAGAAAAGGATGGGAAATGCGAATGGGAGAGAAGAAGATGGATTCAGAGATGAATCCCTCGGCGGCGGCGGCGTTGGTCGCCGCGTGACGTCGTCGGAGTCCATGTCCGCCGGTGTCACTCCTCCGCACAGCCCTGCTCGTTCTGACTCTCCTCTCTTGTTCGCTCCTCAGGTTAATTGCATCCTTTTTTTCCGGTGACTGATGTTAGATTTCTATTTAGTTAATTGTCTAATTTGAACAATATTCAACGCATTGTGTCTGAGCTGCAATTTAGCGACGTTATTAATTCTTTTGGTGCTTATTTTGTGATCTTAGATTGGGTGCCTTGCTTCTTTGTTTGGAAATTGACGGCTTTTGGTATTGTTTTTATTTTTGTTCAGTGATCTCCAGCAAAGTTACTTGGCTTTTTGGTTTCTCCTATTACATGTTATCTGCCCATTCTGCTGCAGATTGGATTTAAATGCTTGCTTGTAACCTTTAATGCCATCGAATTCAATAGGTTGCTTTTAAACTAGTATGACAATCAAACAAGCAATAACTTTCTATTTTAGTACTAGATCAATCGCAGCCTATAATTGCAGCTGACGTGCTGTTACATTGGTTCAGTCAACATCTCAATTGGTTTCCTGATTATGAAATTGCCTTATATCTTTTAAACAATCATTAGTCTGTTTTTGGTTTTTGACCAAGAAATATTCTAGGTATAGCCTATTTTGAGTTGTCCATAATACTAATCTTACTTGGCACCGAGAGCGATCATTTCTCTTTCCTTCAAGAGTTTGGGTTGTCGCTTTATGATTTTGACGACATACCATATTTTTTAGCCTGTTAGTTATTCCTCACATCTGAATCTTAATGGCAGATTCAAATAATGTTTCTTTTACTGGGATTACTGTCTACGTCTTGACAGTCTGTTATAAGTATCCATGTCAATAATGTCTTTTAGAGATTCATTGTGAGCTTGTAAGAATTTCAACGCCATCCTAGGAAGTCGTTATGTTATGTTGGCCAGCTCCTTTTTGTCTCCTTTTCCTTCTATCCGCATAAGCTGCTAACATGTGCTCTGGCTTTTAACCTTTTTCTCTTCTACGAATTTTTTCTACTCAACTTTTAATTATTTTAGGCTTCTTATAAGTATTACCAACAGCACAGAACTTAAATCCAACTACCATTCACAGTAATGGAAATAATGTATGAATTTTCTTTTTTTATGTTGTGTCAACGGAATTTCATTTGCACAAAATTTTATTTTTATTACAAGAAGTGATTTAAATGACTATGAAGACCTTAAACATCAACCATAAATGATATGTCATTAGGAACTTAATGCCATAAATCAACAAGCATGGACTTGTTAGACTGATTTCTAGGTGGCTTTATTTTCTTTTTTTTTTTCACTCAAAGTACTTTGTCAGGAGTGAGAAACCCTAGTAACAATACTTGATATTTTGATAACGGGAAGTTCTCATTACTGTTGAGTTCAACAAGATGCCAACTTGTACCTTGATGCTAAGTTAATGGATAAACCATGTATAAAGTTTCTTAATTAGGTCTTTAGCATGCTAACATCAATAGTCTAACTTTCTTGGGGGAATATGCAATTTATGAGAGTTTGACTAAACTAATTTGTTAGATTGTGATGTTCTCATTCTTATCAGTACTATGACACGCTTTGCTGTTGCAGCGTTATCGGTTGAGATCACATAGAAGGTGCTTCTGTTAATAGTAATTGTTACTCGATCTTATTCACACACTCATATCCCTTTAATGCAAGCCTTTTCCCTTCTTTTCATTTTTCTTATTACTTTGCTCCTTGTCATTTGCAGAGAAATTCGGTACTGTTGTTTCTCGTATGCTGAGGAAAGATTCAACTTGTTACATCAATTTGTAAAATTAGTGAACTTTGTCTAGGATAAGAGAGCCTATGTTGAAAAGTTTGGCAATGTTGTTCATCCCTCTTTTATGCACAGCTTTTGTTGTAGATATCACTCAGTAAATGAAAAGAACTAGCTAACCTTTGTAAATATAATGTGGCAACTTTATGTGTTACCTGTTATATTTATATTTTTCATGAAAGCTACAGTTACGTAGTTGGATGCATTTTTAACAAACTGTTTCAGTAAACATCTGCAAAGATGAACAGCCACCCTAATGTGTCTTATGCTTATTTAACTTTATAACTTAATCCCAATTTCATTTTTCTTATTGCGCTCTGACTCTTATAAAAAGTTTAATTAAGGGAATTTATTCAGCAACCTAAATAGACCTCTAAATGTGGCATATACATGTAGTGTTGATGTGATTTCATATGCATGATTTTCCTAATTCCCTCCAATGCATATTTCATTATTGTCGCACTGGAATGTTATAATTAAGGACATTTAGCTGTCACCTTTAGTAGACTTCTACTCATGGCTTACACACGTTGACGGTTGACTGGTTGAGAGATGTATGCATATTGCAATCTAACGAAGTGTGCATGTCATGTCAAGTGTCACGTATGGTCTATGCGGCAATATTTTCTCCCACTATGCTACATAGCCATCCAATATCCAAATGAAAAGAAAGGAATTTTAACCTTATTTATCATTGCCATTGATAGCGTGAGGCATGGAAACCATGGGTGAGTTTGGAATTTTGGACTGGCAGGGTTGGCAGTTCATGATGGGACCAAGATTTTTGAAGCCTAACGGCTTTAAGCGCTATTAAGTTGCAATGGTGAAAAAGCTTGAACACTGTGTTGTTCTGATTATGGTACTGCTACTACCAAGTGATAGGAGATTGAAGTTCAAACAAAGATCTCACTATTATGAAATATTGATTCTGCTATTCAAGAATTAAGGTGCGTTCTGGGATCCATAGTGGGATTGCCATGGGAGGCATGTAGTACCGGAAGAATATGAAGGTTTTGAGGAAGTGTGAGATTATGATGGCTAGTTTGGCTTTGTGATGTAAATTCTGAGGATCAACTTGGAGCTTGCAACTTCTGCCATCCAAGGGATGGATAATTAAGTTTTAATCTTTGTAAAACCGTGAAGAGATGGGTTTCTGTGATGTTTGATTTTGGGATTCCAAGATCTTTGGTCTTGGGATGCAAATAAATGACGAGAATGACTGTTGCAAGAGCTACTAAATGGCATGAAATGGTTTGTAAAATGTGTTGGAACCCCCAGGACTTATTTGGCAAATTTTATCACTGTCCAACATCTCGTATGGGCTTAGCATTTATCTTTGCATGTGCAATTCAAAAACTTAGAGCATTGCAGTAGAAAAAAATAATTTCAAAGGGCTTGACTAGGAAAATGTCAAAGTACGCCGACTGCTAACGTTTAGTAAAATGAAAAGTTACCAAAATGAAATTGTCAGAGTTGCATTAGTTCAATCACCACTTACTCATCCTACTATGTGTGTGCATGAATAACTTACTAGGTGGTGAGGATGATTACATTTTTAGGTTTATCTACTTCTCATCATATTTGGCTGACAATCTGATCACTAGATTCTGTTTCCGGAATTAGATCCTAGGGGAAAAAGAAATGTGAAACTAACTTTTGATCTATGGAAAAAATAAGGCACTAGATAGTAAATTAAGCCTATGTAGATGCATATGGGTTTTTTCTTAACTACATCTCCCTGGTTAATTGCCTTTTATCTGATTTGCTGGATTTCTTTTGTGCATTTGCAGGTTCCTATTGCTCCCTTACAAAGGGCTGATGGTCCCTCTCACTTAAATCAAATGTGGAGAAATGAGTCACACGGAATGGCTGATTATTCCACTCAACAAGGAATTCCTACCGTTATCACCTGGAACCATGGTGGTTCTAATGTATCTGTCGAGGGATCTTGGGACAACTGGACATCAAGGCAACTTTTTGCTACCTAATTCTCTGGAATATTATCAACACTTAGGAATTACAAATATTGTAGGAAATTACTTGCAACATATGATGATTGGGGATACTGTCTGTTGTTGCAGGAAGCAATTACAACGATCTGGTAAAGATTATTCTATTCTTTTGGTCCTCCCACAAGATTTATACCATTACAAGTTCATTGTAGATGGAGAGTGGAGATATAATCCTGATCTTCCTTATGTGGCTGATGAAATGGGTGGTGTTTGCAATCTTCTTGACGTTAATGTGAGAATCTTTCTTTTTCCCTAGCTGGCATCGGGGCACCTTAACTATGAACTTCTATTTCTTTCCGTACTCTTTCCTTGGGGATCTGTGTTTGTCTTCCTGGGATAGCATAAGTAGATGACATGGATGGTGACACAAACCATGTTGACATGTGTCTATTTGATAACCAAGTATATGCAACTACAGTCACACCTTCACATGTAGAGGGAGAGAAGCTATATCTCTTAAACAATGTCTCATTGTGCATGCTTGAAGGGGCTATATGTGTAAAACAACCTGTCTTCAGAAAATTCCAATATGTTCTGGTTTATTGTTTTTGGCAGGCATCTGAATAGCAGTGATCACATAAATTAGCTTTACTCTTAATACTTTCTTTTTTTTAATTTTGTTTTTATCGAAATCTTACAAATCTAAATCCTACAGCCTCTGATGGCTTTTCACTGATATGATTACTCGACCAAAGCTAACCAGCCAACTACATTTTCTGTAATGCCTCTTTCAAAAGTGTGATGTGCAGAATGAACATTTTAGTTAAATATTCTTGCATGATTTTGCGATTTGTCCCTTTTCTATTCCCGATTTGGTTTGGTGACACGGGATTCTGTTCAATCATTTTTTAATTTACATTTTAGTTCTTTCCATCTCCGTAATTCACCTGCTATAAAGTTCTTCCTTGATTGACAGTGTCCTTGTTTTCCAAATTCTGCTCTTTCTTAGGAATTTATTGATCGCTTTATTACAGAAGAGTTGGCAACAGGGATCCTCTTCCATTCTTGGTTGTTTGGATGCATTTGCCACCTATTCGTTCAAATACATGCACCGAGCATATTCAATTTCTTTTATTAGCTATTGTAAAGTTAATGCACAGTCATTGATGTCTTAGTTTCTCAAAAACCAATATTTTCATGTAGGACTCCGGACATGCTCAATTCCTTCTATTAGCTATTGTAAAGTTAATGCATAAAGTCATTCATGATACTCATCTTTTCATGCAGGACTATGTGCCAGAAAATCTGGATAGTGTGATGGAATTTGAGGCTCCGCCATCTCCGGACAACACCTACAGTCATGCATTTCCAACCGAGGAAGACTTTGCAAAGGAACCTTTAGTAGTTCCACCGCAATTACACGTAACTGTCCTTGGTGTCGATAATCCACATGAGGCTTCTTCTTCCAGGCCTCAACATGTCGTGCTTAACCATCTTTTTATCGAGAAAGGATGTGCATCTCAGTCAATGGTTGCTTTGGGAATGACTCACAGATTCCAGTCTAAATATGTGACAGTTGTTCTTTATAAACCACGCAAAAGGTAGCATCCTGTTTCTTTTTGTGGTTGGCTTTGTAAAGGAAACGTTTTCAATTTCACGTAAATGTACGAATATCTGCTAAGAGTTCTTCCGTTTGTAGTTGACATACATTCAGGTTTCAAGTTTTCTTTCTGTTCAAAGTCGATTCTCCAGAATGTAATTGTAGTGGGAAAATGATTTTGATGCTTTGTGTAGTGTATGAGCATCAGGTATTGACAATTGGCTCTTGACAAATGGCTTTTTCATTGTAAAGTGAACTGATGGAAGCAGATGTAGAAAATATGCAAAGAATTCACAATTTCACAAAGAATCTATGAGCCCTTAATAGAAACTGGGGGCTGTAGGTGCATCATATAGAGAGTCAATTCAAGGCCGGCTAATAAGACCCGTAACTAATACTCTGCCATCACCCTATGGAAAGTACCTTGTAGTTGCTTCAGATGACAAGTTGATTTCGAGCTTTTTCGCCACTCCTTCCTGCATTAGAAAGGTCTTGCAGGTTTTTATGATTGAAGTTTGAAAAGGGAAAAAAGGAGATGGACTTCTAGATAAGGCGGCGTACCCAAAGAGCTTTACAAATTGTGAAGTTTTTTGACAAATTGTAGTGCGTTGGGTCTGTTCAAGATGATTGGCTGAGACTTTGCTGACATTTTGGACTTCAAAAGCAAGTGGTTCCTTTTCTGGTGACGTTTTTTATTTTAAAGAACAATCACTTCAATAATCAGTAAATATTCTTTTGATCTTAAAAGATTAATGTAACTATCACTAAGAAAATCCTAGGAGAGATTTGATGGTCTAATTTGGAACAAAGTAGTTAGGGTAAGCTCCAAAAAGGCACAAGATCTTTGTACCCAAAACTTGTTCTAACTATTATGCGCAAAAAATTACATCATTTTATCTATTTATATATAAAACGAAGTCTTTTTTTTTTTAACGTAAAACAGGGTAGAAACAAGTATTGAGTACAGAAGATCTAAATCCGAATAATACTAGTATAAGTGATGGCTTTTATGATCAGTGGCGTTCGAGTGTCGAAGAGAAGTAAGAGTGGTAAAAATGGAGAATAATATTATTACCAACATATGCTAGTAATGAATTACAAACACAATACCATCCTGGCTAATAGAATTGTTAGATTAGATATTGATAAGATAGTAAGTAGGATTGTTTTATGAAAATATATTAATTCAAAAAAATTTAATGCAAAATATATTTAAAATATAATTTGTCGCACTTAAAAAAAGATATTGAGATTTGATAGTGTTACCATATATAGATAACATTGATTTTGTTATAACTGTTATATATTTGCATATATTGTACAACTATAATTAGAGGTAAATCAGCTTGTAATAGTGACGATAATCATTCTTTAGATTGTACAGTTAGAGCTATAATCATACTGCATATTCATCTATTTATTTGAATTAAAGTCAAGCAAATATCAGAGAGGATATTTAACCAAAATTTCTCTTTTTTTCTATCAAGTCTATCGTGGTATCAGAGCTACTTGTTTAGAAGCACTATTTTAATATTTTGTGGAAGCATCTTGGTATTTTTGTTGCAATCTCTGCTTAGGTATTTGGTTTGGCTGCTTCAGAAATTTCTTGTTCATTTGTGACTTGCTTTTGTTGTTTTTTTTTAAATGACTGGTGGCAAATCTGATTCTGAATTTTGTGTCAAGTTTATTGGAAAGAATTATGCAATATGGGAATTTCAATTCTAACTGTATGTTACTGGAAAGGAGCTACAGGGACATGTTGATGGGACTGTTCCAACTCCAACAAATGCTACTCAATTGGCTCAATGGAAAATTAGGGATGCTCGGGTGATGTCTTGGATTACAGGTTCTTGTGATTCTCAAATTGTCCTTAATTTACACCCATACAAACTACCAAAGCTATGTGGAAATATCTAAAAAAAGGTCTATTATCAAAGGAATTCAACTAGGAGATTTCAATTGGAGTGCGAGATTGCAAATTATACTCAGGGAATTCAGTCTATTCAAGAATATTTTTCTAGTTTTCAGAATTTATGCATTGGATTTTTTGACATTGTTTATGCTACTGTGTCCTAAGATTCTCTCTTTGATATATTGGTTGTTCATGAAATTAGTAAGCACGATCAATTCCTAATGAAGTTGAGACCAGATTTTGGGCATGCTCGTTCTAATCTAATGAATCGTCATCCTCCTCTTACCTTGGATGAGTGCTTTGGTGAATTAATTCGTGAAGAATGTCTTCTTACATAAGCTCATCTTGAGCATGAAAGTTTACTACAACACTAATGGCTTTTGTGGCTCACGCAAGAGGCAAAGGTAGAGACATGAGCAAGGTTCAATGTTTTAGTTGTAAGAAAAAATTAGGATACATCATCAAAAATTGTGCGATTTGTCCCCAAAATCAGCAAAACACTGCTTTTCAAACTACTACAGCTGCTTCACCTGCATCAACAATCAATCAGAATGCTGAACCAACAGTTTAAAATCGAAAACACATTGTTTTTCAAGCCTTTGCAGCTGCTTTACCTACATCAGCAACCAATCAGAATGTTGAACTACCAGTCCTTACTCCTGCAATGGTTCAACAAATTATTATTTATGCCTTTTCTGCTTTAGGGATTCAAGGTAAGGATGATCCATCCTCTACAACTTGGCTGCTTGATTCTGTAGCATCAAATCATATGACTAGTTCAGCTAATTTGCTACAAAATGTCCGTCCATATCTTGGTTCCAAATATATTTAGGTTGTAAATGGAAATACTCTACCTATTACTGTTGTTAAAGATATTCCTCCAGTTTTCAACATTACCTTTATATCACCTGGACTTTCTAATAATCTCCTTTCTGTTGGATAACTAGTGGAAAATAATTGTACTATATGTTTTCTCGTGATGGTTTTTCTGTGCAGGATTAGATGTTGGGGTCAAGTAATTGCAAAGGGGCCTAAAGTAGGACATTTGTTTCCATTAAATGTAGGAATGTCAATGGGATTTTTTAAGTAAAAAACTTCCAAAACGACGTCATTTTGAAAACGATATCTTTTTGGAACTAATGGGCGGGCCAAGGGCAGGCCTTAACATACCATGGCAAGCCCGTTGCCCTGTCAACTTGGGCTAAAAGAGGGCCAAGCTGGTGGGGCCAAGCCAGTTTTGCCATCCCTAATTACATGTTTCTTTTCCGAATAATGTTATTTTAGCTTGCTCTAGTATCTTCAATAAGAACGAGGTTTGACATAAACGTTTAGGTCATCCTAATTCTGCTATTTTGTCTTATTTGTTAAACTCTGGGCCATTGAGTAATACTGATCAATTATGTTCTTCTTGTCTTTCTTTTGATTGACCAACTTGTAAATTAGGAAAAAGTAAAATACTTCCTCTTCCCATTGTTGGTAGTCGTGCAAAAAATTGCCTTGATATTATTCATAGTGATGTATGAGGAATTTCGTCTGTTATTTCTCATAAACATTATAAGTATTTTGTGACATTTATTGATGATTATAGTCGATTCACTTGGATTTATTTTCTTCGTTCTAAATTTGAGGTTTTTTTCTACTTTTAAGACTTTCCTCCAATATGTTAAAACTCAATTTTTTGTTGTTATCAAAGTTTTTAGATCAGATTCTGGTGCAGAGCACATGTCTAATGCCTTTCATGAATTTTTAAATAAAAAAGGTATTCTCTCACAAGGTTCTTGTCCGTATACGCCTTAACAAAATGGTTTAGTAGAACAGAAGAATCGTCATCTCTCAGAAGTAGCCTGAGCTTTGTTATTTGAATGTTCAGTTCCACCTACTTTTTGGTTCGAAGCTTTATCTACAACCGCTTATCTCATTAACATATTGCCTTCTAAAACTCTACACCTTGATTCTCCTTATTATCATCTTAATCATCAATATCCTGACTATCAACATTTGTATACATTTGGTTGTGTGTGTTTTGTTCATTTGCCTCCTCCTGAACATCATAAACTTCCTACTCAATCTATTAAATGTGCATTTATGGGATATAGTTTTAGCCACAAAGGTTTTTTTTTGCTATGATCCTAGTTCTAAGAAGCCCAAAGTTTCTCGCAATGTTGTTTTCTTTGAAAATCAATTTTTCTTCCCAACTCATGTTCCATCATTACTTGAAGTTGTTTTTCTTCCTAGTTTTGATGACCTGTCTTCCTCTATTGAACGGTTCAAGCCTAGATTTATGTACAACTGACGTCCTTCGCTACCTCCCCTTTCTGATCCAGAACTTCTATATGATCCAGCTCCACCTATTGTGAGACGATCCACTAGAATTTCTTGACCTCCAACTAGGTATGACTCCTATCATACATCGTTTACTACTGTTTTGTCCTCTATTTTGGTTCCATCTTCTTACTCACAAGCAGCTAAGCGTAAGTGTTAGAAAGCTGCAATGAAAGAGGAGCTTCAGGCTCTTCAAGATAATCAAACTTGGGAAATTGTCCTCTCTCTACCTAAAGTTAAGCCTATTGGGTGTAAATGGGTTTACTCAGTGAAATTTCGCTCTAATGGGACCCTAGAACACTATAAGGCAAGGTTGGTTACTCTTGGTAATTGCCAAAAATATGGGATTAACTATAAGGAGACAGTTGCTCCTGTTACAAAAATTACTACAGTGCGTACTGTTTTTGCTATTGCTGCTTTTCAAGGCTGGAAAATTCAACAGATAGATGTCAAAAATGCTTTCCTCCATGGAGACCTCAAAGAGGACATATACATGTCACTTCCTCTCGGTTTGTTTTCCTCTTCTACTTTGGAAGTTTGTCAGCTAAACCGCTCTTTTATGGCTTAAAATAAGCTCCTCGAGCTTGATTTGAGAAGTTCTGCTCTACCTTGCTTCAATTTCAGTTTGTACAAAGTCAATATGACTCTTCCTTTTTTCTTCATAAAACTTCCACGGGAATTGTTCTTCTTTTAGTCTATGTTGATGATATTGTTATAACTGGAACAAACACTTTATTGATCAGTCAACTTCAATAGCATCTTCATGATTCTTTTCATATGAAGGATCTTGGACAACTTACCTCATCATCATCATCATCATCATCATCATCATCACCCAGTCCGAAATCCCGTAATGAAGCGGGGTCTGAGGAGGTCCGATAGTACGCAGCCTTACCCCTACATAGTAGAGAGGCTGTTTCCGGTGGACCCACAGGCATGTGAGACAATATACAAATGATGCAGGTTGCAGAAATAAAAACAAGGTGTAGGTCAAAAGATTAAAAACTTAAAAAGCTTAGCAAATGCGCCCAGAAGATTTTAGAA
>JANZXP010000195.1:5506200-5529158 GCA_027576715.1 Erythroxylum flavicans | reverse complement strand
AAAAACTGCAACAGACTTAAACAAACATGTTGTCTTGACTTGTTTCCCTTTTTACAAAAACGGCAACAAAAAACGTTAAAAGAAAAGAGAAACAAACAGCCCCTAAGTTGCTAGTTTTGCTTCAAAACTTTGAGCGTGCATCTTCAAGGTGAGTCCAACAACGGATGGCTATAGATCGACTCTGCCAATTTTTAAAAAATGATTTTAAAAAAAATAAAAGTGTCAACTAACTTCTTTTTTTTAATTAAGTTTGAGCCTAGACCTCGGGTCGATTTGGGCCTGAGTAGCCCAAACCAAGGCCTAATTGAAAACACTCGAGTCTGAACCTATGGGCCAACCAATTGTCATTCTTAAGTCCAATGTCAATTAGAAGTTAAACTGTAACACACAGGTTTGCCTCTACTTCTCCAATTTACAAACTCAACTTAAAGATTAATGTTGATTTGCTTTGGTTTTTGAAATTGTTGGTTACGTTACGGCATATCTTCAACTTCTTTTGATGCTTGTCTTAAACTTTTGGCAAGTCATCCAAGCCCTTCTTAATATTTCCTCCATGTAAAGTTGTGTAACTCAAATTGATGCCAAATTCCCACCACTTAAGTTGTAAATCTACAACTTTATAAGGTTATTATAAATTGCTAATATCATATTATATTAATATGAAAGGGAAAGAAGCTTGATATATTGTTTTAAATGTGTGAAACCTTCGTTTTAAATGGTTAAGCTAGTATCTTAAAATTTGTAAACATAACACTAACGAGGAGCATGGTTAGTTGGTATGAGAAGAAAGAAAAGGACAAGGAATGAAAAAAGGATGCTTCATAATATATTATGATTGGATGGACAATATTTCTATATCAACTTTTGGGGCAATATTGCATATCAATCGATTATGAGAATAATGGAAGTCATTACACTAAAAGTCACCTGGGTGATAAGAGCTATCACTCACGTGACTGGAGTGTCATGCGTATAACAGGAAGAGTAACGCGCGTGACCAAAAAAGTCACTCAGATTTTTTTTCCTTTTTTTGTTTCTGGTTACCAATGGTGCAATTTTTTTTGTGAATTATGTATATTGGAGCTCTCTACTTGTCGAAACAATTTTGTGTTATTTATTCATAGATTTCAAGAAGGAAAGAAAATTAGAATGATGATTAAACTGTATTTTGAGGACATTATGCGGTTGATGATATGTTGATGCAAGCAAATGTTGTAGTGTTTTTTTTAAGAGCTATTGGAAAGGAAATACCATAATATACTTGATTTTAAACATTATGTCATCATAAATGAGGCGCATAAATTAAATATAATTAAATATAATATATTTAAAATTTGATGTAAAACAAAAATTTAAGAAATTTTTATTTCTTAAGATTTTTAACAAACCAACTACCATCAATGATAATGGTAATTATTCTTTCGTTCTAATCAATCATCATAATTATAATGATTATATATATTCTCATTCCTTAATATATTCATTATAAATCTTATTATCACTTCCCTAAATGAACCAAATATCCCTAAATTTCTAAAATTTAAACAATATATAAATATGTGGGAGATTTTATATTTTATTTTAATTTGTACATAACAAAAGGATTCATAGTCATAAAGGAGTATCTGGTAAAAGTTATTCCTTTATAACCATAAGCTCAAATCATGGAATCAGACTCTTTGTAAATGGGATATGTTGGCATTGACATATATAATAATAATTAAATTTTATTTCAGTTCAAAATTTTGTTTAATTTTATAATATTAATTATAATGTATAAAATCTATAATATATCGTTAATTTTTGTTGTTAACCTTATTAACACTTATTGCCACATAAATTAGGCTTTTTTTGTCTGAAAATATATACAAATATTTTAAAACTTAATTTAAAAATTTTTTAATTTTAATTATAATAATACATTTATTGATAAAAATATAATTATTTATTCATTGAAAACTTTATGTATATACTCACCTGAGTGGCTCTAATTTATATGTTGCTATATATTCACGGATTGACGACCAAGATTAATGGAGTTTAACTTTTGAATTGTATTTATAAAAATTAATTTTTTGATTGATATTTATTATATTTTTATTTAGTATTGTAAAATTGAATAAATTAAGATTTTAAATATAATTTATCTTAAACAATTTATAGATCATGCATTTAAAATATTATCTACCTAGAGGCAACAATTTAAAATCAGGGGATAAAATATACTTTTAACATTTGAGAATCTCCCACAAATGACTTTTACTTGAAATTGTTAGGTACACTAGTTTTAGCACAATGTTCTTAAAATCAAATCAAAAATTAAATGATAAAATTAAAGGTTTAAGATTTAAAATATTCAATTAAACTGTTATAAAATTGATTAAAGATTGAATAAAATTAAAATTTAAAATATGGTTGAAAGAAATAATTTTTATCTATCAAAACATTTGAAGTTTAATTAAAAAATATTACTAAATAAAAATTAATTAAATCATTTTAGTTTATAAAAATTTATTAATTTATAAAATTAACTTATTAATTAATAAATTAATAAATTTTTAATAATAAAAATTATTAAAATAAATCGAACTAAAAAGTTAAAAATTCAATAAAAAATTAAACAGGTTAAAATTTTTATAATTAAATCGATTAAATTTTTTAATCGATTTTAAAGATAGGCCTCCAAACCTTAAGGATGGTTGACAATTTTTGGTAATATAACTGCAATAACTGATTTAAGTTTTGTTTGGGCTCACTTCGTTTTTGTCCTAAGCCCAAACGCACCGCCTATTTATTGTCCACGATGGAGACAAAGAAAGAGCCATTCCCTCTCTCTCTCTCTATTTTAGTTTTGTATTTATCTTTTCCTTTCCTCTTTCCTATTTTCCGGTGAAACAAATTACATATGGCCGATCAGCTCACGGACGATCAGATCTCTGAGTTCAAGGAGGCCTTCAGCCTCTTCGACAAGGATGGAGATGGTCTCTTTTCATAGATCTCTAATCTTTTTAATTCTTTCTCAGATCTTTGTGTTTCGTGATTTCGTTCTCTTACGCCATTTCTTGCTTGATCTGTGCTGTTCATTTCATTTTCTTTTTTTTTTGTCTGGCTTGGGTTAATTGGATTAGATTCTTGTGTATGATTTGTTAGCTGCCGTTTTATTGGAAAGTATTTGATGTTTGAGTGGATTGCCAAATTTTCCTTTGCGATTTCAATGTCCATCGTTGTTTTTTTACTCATGCTTTGGCGTATCATCTTGGTTGCAGTCGTGAGACATAAATTTGATGTTTTTTTAAACTTGTTTGGTGTTGGTATGTCGGGAGCTAGGGATTTATATCGGGAATGGAATTAGATGACGAAACGAATTACGAAATGTGATTGGGTCACGAAATCACCTTACCCTATGAACCACTACATTATTTTTTTTTATCTTCCACTCATTTTTACGTTTACATGATGTGCGTTGTGTTGCTTAAATTCGAATAAGTTTTGGTCCGTTATTAATATTTTCCTTTGATGGCCATCTTTATAGCTAAAAATCAGCTTTGAGAGGTCAGATGTATTGTCAGGAGGATGAAATTGAGCAGTTGTTGGCCGTGATTTGTGAGAACCGTTGATAGATGTAGAACATCATTCTTTATGGACTTGGAAATATTTGTTTGTACTTGTCTTTTGCTAAAGGAGCAAAGAGAAAGGCAAGATGTAATATGTACGTTGATAGTTATTGCAAATGCCTTTTCCTGAGCCCAAGTTTAGAATTTTCTTTATGCAAGAAGGTGGAATTGTGGCAATAAAAATTGCATTTGGCTTTTCATTACCCGTTATGAATCTTATAGGAGGCTTAGTTTGAATTTTGCTCTTTCTTCTTTGTCAAATTATATCTTTGGGATTTCAGGGTGCTGCAGATTCTTTGTTGTTTTCACTTTGTTATCAAGGTTGTTTAATTGCCTTGCTGATGTGTGCTCTTTACCTTACAGGCTGCATCACTACTAAGGAACTTGGGACTGTGATGCGTTCATTGGGCCAGAACCCAACTGAGGCGGAGCTTCAGGACATGATAAATGAGGTTGATGCCGATGGTAACGGAACCATTGACTTCCCAGAGTTTCTGAACCTGATGGCCCGCAAGATGAAAGACACTGATTCTGAGGAGGAGCTGAAGGAAGCTTTCCGGGTGTTTGACAAAGACCAAAATGGTTTCATTTCTGCGGCTGAGCTCCGCCATGTCATGACAAATCTTGGTGAGAAGCTGACTGATGAAGAAGTTGATGAAATGATCCGTGAGGCTGATGTGGATGGCGATGGGCAGATCAACTATGAAGAGTTTGTCAAAGTCATGATGGCCAAGTGAGGAGGAACTCAAACCAAAATAAAAAATTTAAATGCATGAAAACAAAAAAGGGAAGCAGGGCAGATAAGTTTGATGAGAATTCTATTTCCCATTAGGACATATTCATTGGGCTTTTTACTAGTTTTGGTTGGGCTATCAGCTCTCTCACTTGCTTCATTTTGTGGTTTGCTTCTTTAATATCGACTTGTTTGTGCTGTTTCTTGCTCAGTAGATTGGTTTGTTAGTGTCATTGTTGTTGGGTATTTTTCTTTGGTAATATGAACCTAGAACAATTGGGAGAATTGGATGTTTTGCTTATGGATGACTAATTTTGTTAATATTCAAAATATTTAGTATCCCTACTGTTCTCATGCAATCCTTGCGTTATAGCATTTCTTGTATTCTTGAATAGGAACTGAGGTCTTTAGGTTGAAGGTGCTATATTCATAGTTTAATTATAGAAAATACCAATAATTTCTTTTGGCAGCTTAGCTGTTTGTCTATGGTAGCGACTTATTGTTATAAAGTTAGGCTTGCTTAGCTGTCACTCACTCCCAATCTATACGTTTCTTGAGCAAGATTTCTCTCTTGAAGTATGATTATGGTACCTGATTTGACCTTCCCTTTTGCCCTCTTATTTCTTTCTCCCTGGAAATCTTATTCATGTGAAAGAAGCAGAACAAGCCCTTGGTTTCGAGTGACGGGCTCCATCCACCTCCACTGACAAACAAAGTCCTGAGTTTTGAGATAAACATAACCAACGCACCTTCCTTAGTAACTATGCCCCTTTCTTTCTCCAGGAGCATTATTTTGAGATAAACATAACCAAGACAGGTGAAGGAAGGAAGGAAGGAGTAAAAAACCCCATAGCTATAGGAATCCTTGGAATTATATGACCTTTAATTGCTCGTAGCACTAAGAAGGCTCGAACCTGGACGACTGTGACTAGTGGGATGGCAGACACAAGAGCCCTTGCTTGCACTTTTATTCTTCGTGGACTAGTTGCTAGACATCTTAAAAGTCGCATTCTCATTCTTTTACGGGAAGTTTTTGTCTGCTTTTGTAGCTATAACACAAACACCGTTATCCTCAGATACTATTTTTCATTAGTAACAAATATTTGGAAGTGAAGAACTATTTGGGGTTTCAAGTACAGTAGAAAACATGTGGTTGAAAGGATATTGGGGTCTCATCTACTGGTCATAATTGTACTAAAAAATGAAAAGAAAGAGAGAGCTGACAATTGTGGGGATTGCTTTTGCCTTCTTACTTTCAGAATGAGAGAGAGTAGAACATTCAGAAGAAGAGAAAGTAGTAGAGTCGACAGAAATGGACGCAGTGGCTGGACAGTTTACAAGGCACTTGGTGCGAAGAACCGTAGCAAGAGAGACATGATAAAGACATGCTTCTGCTTCAAATAATTAACCATCTTTTTATATATAAATACTTGTAAATTAATTTTAATTTTGTAAATAAAATGTTAATATACACAATATTTGAAACACGTAAAACATATTAAAATTAAGAATGGCCACATATAAGTCAAAGCTATAATTTTTATACGCATTCTAAAATTACTAATAATAATTATTTTATATTTATAAATTAATTTATTTACCATCTTAAAATATTAATTTATATTTTAAAAATAATTATTTTACAAACCCCTTTTCACAAATCAACTTGGGCTTGGGTTGATGCCACGATCTGAGCTGAATCCCATTTACGTTATGTGTAGTACTTACCACTACTCTTTTGATAGCAGAGTATTAAATTACTACAAACGACTCTTATCATCAACTAAGGAAATCTTTCACATTCACTGCAAGCCAAAGCTTATGATATGGAACAAATGTTTTCTTTGAGGAAGAAACAGCACAGAGCATTGACTTTTGTACAATCACTACGAACCAAGCCTCTTAAGTCTCTCTCCATGATTTCCCACACAAAAATTAGTTGAACCAACTTTTGTCTAAAGCTACTGAAAAGGAGTCGGCAGTAAAAAAAAATGACACATTTGGTATGAAGAAGACACACTTGAGCTTGAAGCAGCAAGCAGGACGGTACTACTGTCCCTTGGCTTCTTGCATGTCCTCTTCAGTTCTCCACACAACATCCTCCAGACATGTTGAAAGGTTCTTGTAGAACTGAATCAGAGAATGAAACAATTAATCAATGAAACTTGCAACAGCAACAGTGCAATACAAATCAGAGGCTTTCTCAGACATATGGACAAGGATGCAGCTGTTTAACCAAAGAGTAACTACACCCCTGTCCAATTTCTATCACAGGACAGTCAATACCTTATGAAACTCCAAAGTGTCTCCTTTAGCTTTTCTCACCTCAACCATATGAAGAGAAGGTGCCACTTGAAATATCTGAAAGAAATTTAAGAAAAGGGGTAAATTAATGAAAAACTGGCAGATTCCATCTTGATACTGTAGTTTCTTTTGGAGTCACATACCTCAGTAGCAATGTTAAGGTTTCCCTTTCTCCCTGCTTTCATGTTTTCAAGCCTCATCTGATAAAGACACCAGAAAAGTAAAGATCACTTCCACACTCCTGCTTTTAGCTAAATAAGAATAACAATTATTATCTGAAAGTTTCATTGACCTTGTAGTTTTTCTTGTGAACGTCAAAACCAAGGGGCTTTGCAGCTTCTTCAATCTTGTGGACTATCTCATTGGCAGGACATTTAGATGTAAACCTCGTCTCCCTTTTAAAACCCTGCCGTCAATCACAGGATCACATAACAAAAGGCTTATTCTACTAGAACCCAACAGACTTGTCATTGAAAACAAATTAAATGTGTCCATTTACCTCCTACTTGGTGACTAAAACATTCAAAATTACCACTACAAAGCAATCCTTGTTTCATCTAAAACACATACAGATATTCCTGTATGGAATGAGTTCAATATATTCTTGAATTGTACCTTAGCTTTGCAAACTGATCTACCAAAAAACTTGAAAGATTGCTGAATAAGGAAAAGCATGCACACAACTACCAGCATTTGAGAAGTTGAGACAAAGGAATATTATTTCTGAAAATTTATATCATAAAGAATCCTTCAATAAGCAAACCTGTTCCACGTCAAACAAATTTCCAAGATTCAGTCCTCTTGACATAGATATTAACTCAAATGCATTCATAGCGGTTGGCTGTTCTTCCTTCTTCTCTGTAACATGGTGCTCCTGTTAAGTCAGTAATACAGTGCTTATCAAGGAAGGTTCATGTTAAGTAGATGGAATAATGTCCACAAAGATTCACCCTAACTTCACTAAAATTATAGCAACTCATTTTCAACTTACTTCAGAGTCCTTAAAAACCGCTTCAACGTCATCCGAGTTGGTGTTTTCTTCTTCCTCAAAGACAGGGGGCTTATAGTCTTTCTTGAACCATTTGTCTTCTAAGATTTCTGGTATGGTGATGCGCTGCAATAAAAACAATAACAATCAGGACATCAACTAAATGATGTAAAATGCTTATCATCAATAGTACTTTTTCAAGGCCAATGACTCTAACCACGTGCACTTTGTTGAAGCCAACTAAGTGGCACACACCTAAATTAAGGCAGGTAAGATCAAAGTTTGGGCAGAGCATAGACAGCAAAATCTAATTAATTGATGTCTCCAAAATGGTACCAATCCACATAGCATTTAATTCTTCTACATTTGTACATCATAATTCTTCAAGTGTCCCTATAACTCAGGAGTCCACTAAGAAACCAGAGTTACCATCCACTTAATAGGGAAGGTAAAAGAAAATGATAGAAACTTATGAGAATTTGTGTTAACTATTTCAGAAACAAGTAGACAACATGTTATGTGATTATATGTGTGCACTTTCCTTCATATATGTGATAAGAATGTATTTTGTGCTTAACTATTTCTTAAAACAGCATAAACTTCAGTTTCTGTTCAAAAAATGTACTGGATCAATGCATGAAATCCGAACACCCCAATGTGATCCCACTAAACTTATTGATCAACTGAGTTCTACTAAATCTGTTTAGTCCCACCTTCAAAGAGCATCTGCATGTTTAGATAAAAAACATGGAAAACAGCTGAAGTGACTTTTAAACTTGTGTGAAAAACAGGCTAGCATTACAGATAGTAGGGCTCTAGTTGCCCAGCACCTACGCTAGGATAATTCAGCACTATGAGCACCAAGAGCCACCTACTTGGGACAAAGATTTCATAAATACATAAGTTGCACTTTCATAAGAATGTTGCAGTAACTGATACATACTAAGGCTTATTAAGTAAATATTTTTAACATCAAACTGTAAGCGATGTGGTGAACTTATCTACAACATTCCAAAAAGTAGAAAAACCTGTCTCATTTAAGGCTAAATCTTATTCCGTTTTCTGTCCTTATAAAAGACATGTAGGCAATGAAAAAGGTAATTAAATCATCTCAGGAAAGGGAAATCACTTACTGTTATAGGGTTGGGATCTAAAATTCGAGCAATTAATTTCATGGCATCAAAAGAAAGCCAAGGAGGACAAGTGAATTCCGCGGTTGAAATCTGTCCATGGTCAAGATAATGAAAACCAAAGGATATAAGGAAAATGATAAAAGAATTGATACAAAATCTGAAAAACACTCACTTTTTTATATAGGTTGATAAGATTAGAATCATCAAAAGGCAAGTATCCAGCAAGCAATACAAAGAGTATAACTCCGCATGACCACAAGTCTGCAGTGGCTCCATCATAACCTCTATCATTAAGGACCTGATATATAAACATTATTGAAGTTCAAAGTAACAATTACTAAAGTAGGTATCTACATGGTGGAGTAACTTCAGACTTCAGTAAATAAAAGAGTCATCCAAACCTCAGGAGCAACATAATTAGGAGTTCCACATGTAGTATGAAGGAGGCCATCATCCTGCCAAGATCCAAATAATATTACATAGAAGTCAAGAAAGAAGATACAAGGGAATACTTGAGTTCACTTCTGTTGAAAACAACCAAGGGTCCCCCTTGCACATGACAAAACCTTTGGAGAGAAAAGAATGCCATAAAAGATTGTATTACAATTACCCTGACTTGTTGAGACAATGCACTCAATCCAAAATCGGAAACTTTAAGGTTTCCATACGCATCCAACAGCAGATTTTCAGGCTGTGACAGAAACAAGACAGATTAGAAAGAAGATGACAACATTTTGTTAATGCATTTGTCAAGAACAACCAAGTCAGTATAATCCTAACCTTTCAAAAACAAAAGTCAGTACAAAAACTATGTGCAAATAACCAAAAAAAGTCCATTATAAGTCAGAAACAAGAAACTACAAGTACCTTTAGGTCTCTATGATAGACACCTCTGCTGTGGCAATAATCAACAGCATTAATAAGTTGCTGGAAATATCGACGGGCTTCATCCTCTCTCATCCGTCCATGGTTTACCTTCATAAAAAAAACCATAAATAACATAAATAGTAGCTTCAACTTAAAGACAAGCTGTAACTGATGTTTGGGCTCAGTAGTGGCTTCAACGTAAATAACATAGTAATTTATAAGTATTGCAATCGGTTAAAAGAAATTGCAAGGCTTGAGAAATATGGTTCATGGCATCCAACACTTATTTTCTTCAGTTCATGAACCATACCGTGTTGATGATGCTGGAGCAACAGGACAATGAAAAAGACTTCAACAAAAGTATAGCAACTTACAATTTTGTCAAAAAGTTCTCCCCCATTAACAAACTCCAAAACAATAAATATCTTTGTCTTGCTTCCCATCACCTGAAAATGATCAAAATGACATTCAAAGGTCATACCAAAGAAAACAGTTTTACTTAACTGGATTTGGTAAACCCAAATGTGTAGACAAGCATGAAAGCTCTGTGATAAGCATAGGTACAAAATGATCATAGCATGAAGGAAAAAGGAAAACTAACATGATTCTCTAAAAGAAGCTAAATATTCATTCCCTGTTTAACACACGCCATCAATTTTTAAACCTCCTTTACATGCTCTAAATACAAGCTTAATTGAATCAAGTAATAGAACTACCATGGTGACCATGCAAAGACATCTTACAAGGTAATTGCTTCAGTTGATGGCTTCCAATAATTCCTTCACTAAGGATGTCCTTGAGATTTTATCAAATTTACCTATAGTGTCTCGTGGCAGGTAGTTATTAAGAATGCAAATTCCATGTGAAGGCCTTCTTTATATTTGGTAAATCAGAAAGCATAACGAAGTTCCCTTAGCCCACCCCACCCATGTGAAGAGTCAAACCACTAACCTAATAGTGCTTTAACACTGCATTGCAATGGAAACTTTGGTCTTCCCCTTCTTTGCTCACCTTCAACCATTTTTACAATGTGACAACTCATTTCTTGCAATTTATGGTTCAAATGTCAATGATAAAACTTTATAAGTTGATGAAGCTTTATTGAACTCCAACTTCTTGAGATCAGCTCACTTCTCTCTCCAGGTAGACTTTTTTTGGGAAATTCTCTCCAGGTAGACTTGCTATGTAATACTGTAATTCCATTTGTTCTTGCTCAATTTATTAATTTAAACAGCTATTTTACTTGTTCAGTGTTGCTAGGTTTATTAGTTGTCAATTTTGGTCCTTGTACACTTTTTCCTTTATTTTTTCTGAATTTTCGTCAGCTCCTTTAGTTTGCATAAATGAATCCTTAGTTTTCATCCTACAGTGGATCCAGTGAATCTTAGGATTACTTAGACTTAGTTGGCCCTAACACATCTCAGTCTCAATCCTGGTACATGTTAATAAAAACCGGTTTGGTACACTATATACATCTACACCTTAATTTACAGCAAATGGATGCATGAAAATAAATCTGCTTCCCTGATATGAAAGAAAATGAGAACATAAGAACATATTTAACAGGTACTACACAATCAGGTTAGAGAGAGAGAGAGAAACCTCGTACAAGCGAACAACATTCGGATGCTTTATGCGTTTCATTGTTGCTACCTCCCGCCTGATCTGTAGGACACATACATATAACAGATTCAAGAAACCTGATGAAGTCACATATAGTATTTTCTAAATGTACCTAAACAATGTTAAAATTTTCAGAAGAAGGAAATGGTGCAACAGACAATTTTAGCAATGGTCTTGGATAATCACTGAGCCAAAAAAAAAAAAAGCTTTAAACTTGTACACAAACAATATTTGCAAAGAAATTACAGAGAATAGATGAAGTGATCTGCAAAAAAGGATTCAGACTGACCAGACCTGTTCAGCCATCTTGTGCTTGAGGACTTTCTCCTTATCAAGTATCTTCAGAGCCACAGGTTCTCCTGTCTCAGAATTTCTGGCAAACTTGACTTTCGCAAATGTCCCCTCGCCAATTGTTCTTCCAATCTCATATTTACCCACTCGACGCTTAATTTTAGGTTGACTCATTCTCTTTGCAAACTTAAAACTTTCTCCTCCTCACACTTAAGAAAGTGGGAAATCCTGAAACATATACAAAAGCATTAACGCCCGACCATAACATAATATAGTTGCAGAATTTGAGAGTTGACATCAGAAACAAAGTCCTCTGGCATTAGGTAATTCCATAAACAGTAAAACCATAGATTGTTCCAAGAAATTCACCATTCAGTTTTTTCATACTTCTAGCTGTCTAATAATTCATGAATACATGACAATCAATTTTACCAACTCATATCGACATGAGCTAAAACTTGGAACAAGAAATGCAAGCTTGCAATGCACACAATAGCATCAAATAATAAATTGAGCTTTTAGATGAGGTATGATAGGGGATACTGGAATCCAATTCAGTTGTGGTGTGGGGGGTGCGGGGGCTTTAAAAGATGGAGCCAGAATGGTCCCTGAAATGGATTTATGTCACAATGCTAGGAAAAAAGAAAAGCCACCTGTCTCATCCTAATGCACAGTAATTGCAGAGGAAGTATTCATTTATTGACTAAATTTCAGACTCCAAATGCAAATGAATTTCCCCAATAATTACTTGGAATTGTCAAGTAATAACAACTCCGTTCATAAAAATATTACATTAGAAATGTCATATTAGAAGAGAATTGCTGACCTTAAAACTATTTCGTCATAAAAAACTTGCAACTACCAATCACCATTTTGAGTGAACACTCTCCCTGGATAACTGATACTGAAGAAAGCAGCAATATATAGAAACTCTAAAATTAAAAGAAAATGGGGAAGTTAATAAATCATTTTATCATGATTCATGACTATATCCAACGAGAAGTGGGATGTCCTGATCGATAATCTAACAAAAGCAAGTACCGTAACAAAGCCCCATTGAAGTAGAAATGTGTAAGACAAGTTTTAAAGGGAATCAAAATTAGGAAGAAAGGAAAAGACAACAAAAGAAGCATAAAGAGATTAAGCAAGTGCATTAACCTCAGGTATGCACAGACTGATCAACACGTCCACAGGAGTGAAATTCAAAGCAGAATCATACAAAATGGCTGCACGATGGTACCCGGAAAATTTATACTTCCTAGTCTGAAAATTCATAGATCGAAGATTATTTCTAGAATTGTTTTGCTATGAGCTCCAAGAGCGCCCTTTTAATAGTTACTTATAAGACGACAAAAGAAGTAGAAGAAGAATCTAGAAGAGAATCTAGAGAAGTTTTAGAACTTGGAGAAAAGCACAGATTGTTTTGCTGAGCACAAAAATTTCATGCCCAGAAGCAGAAACTCAAATCAAGTTTTGCATGAAAAGATGAAATATAGAATAACCAGAAACCTTGGCAAAAAAGATCATATAAAATCAGAGTAGTCTGAGTTATGGATCAAGACAACAGTCAAAGTAAATTCACTATAAAAACGGCCATAGTTACTCGGACGCGATGGAATTGAATTTGAACATCATCAAATCAAATACTGAAAAGAAAACGACGTAAGAGAGACAAAGAGGATATATTTCAGAGAGCCCTTTTTTATAGTAATGAGTGGAAATACAAGATAGATAAGAACAAAAGGGTTGCCTTCTTTATACTTGCCTCTTGAGTTTCACGAAAGGCCACTGATACTTACGGATACTTATCAACTCCGATGAGTGAAAGATGGCTTATTGCTGTTTCTGCTGCCAAATTTGTCACGGAAGATCAAATCTTTCTTCACCGCAACCAGACAAACATCACTTTAAACTGTTTGTTCTACTTGCTTTAACAGTAGTCAAACTGGGTCAACCACAAGCCTTAACTTTTTTTTTTCTTTTTTCCTCTTCCCCTTTCTCAATAAGTCATTATAAAAAGAAAAAAGAACAGTTCTGATACAGTTCAGTATATTCTAAACGTAATCAAGTAAAGATGAAGATGAAGATCAAGATCAAGGCAGCTACTTACAAACTAAACATTCTTCCGGAGTACTTGTTAATGTTATGAATGTGAATGAACATGAAGTTGGGCGGTAGGTGGTTTAGTATGATACTCGTGTTAAGAGACAACGTGGTCCATGTGTTGTAACATGAGGCTGCTAAGCTTCCATGGAATTGAGGAGGAAGACAAACGATGGTTCTCTCCTAGTTTACAAGTTTATGGAAAGAGACATTGCACAAGTTTGGCATGGAGGTATGGTTACCTTCCACTCCATGTCCCATTCTAAAGATTAAGGTACTGAAAAATTTAGTAGAAGTGGGAAGGAAGGTATTTGATATTCATTATAACTCGTATAAGAATAGTAATACGTGACATAATGTCCATGTAAAAATCATATCTTTTCTGGTACCAAAATACGTGTAAGATCTAATGGATGGCTACAGCAGCTTGCATAGTTAGCTCTCAACAAATATAGTATGTTCTGATTTTAGTCATATGGGGTTTTAGGATATTCCATTGAAAATTAGAGTGAGATTCGATTTTACTCATAATAAGAAGAAAACAAAATTTTTTATATAATTTTCATAAAATCAATTTTTGATTTAATTTTTATGACATGATTGATACATGAACACAAAAAATATAAATATACCTTACTATCTTTTTTCTTAAATTTTTCTTTAAATTAGTTTATCAAAACCATTGTAACCATAAACATGTTTAGTCTCTAATAATATCCACGCAAGCTCATTGAGAGAACTCTACAAGTAGCGTAAAGAAGGGTAAATAAGAAGTGTCAACTTCTTTCAGATCTAAACACTTATTTAAAATAAGTTTTGAATTTTTTGGTGATTTAATTGAATTGAATTATAATTATAATTATGATTGAATTTTAATTATAATTACAATTAATTATAATTGAATATCAATTAGTTCCATATAAGATCTAATTTCCCGTCCTTATTTATGAAATATACCATATTTAATTTTTAAAGTTTTTTCAAACTTTATCATCAATTTCAACTTGATTAAATTACATTTTCTATCTCCAACTATTTTTTGTATGATTATTATGTTTCTAAATATGTTGGTAATGAATATAAATTATAAACTTAAATTATACTTAATATTGTATAAATTAAACTCCTTTAATTTATTTTTAATTATCTAATTATTTATATCCATAAATCAAGATTGATGCCTGGTAAATTCTAATTTTAAATTTTACAATTTAGTTTAAAAGGAAAATAAACAAGAAATATTATTTTTGCTCAAAATTAGGAAATTATATATATATATATAACAACATTTTTATATAAAATAAAACACCTAATTTTGGTTCTTTTTTATAGGATAACTCCCATCATTATCATTATTTGATAATAGTCATTTGAATAATTTTTTATTTTATAAAAATAGTTTATTTTTTATTAAATATGATATTAATAACTATCAATATCTACTAAAATAAACAGGGGTATTACAAATTTCTTGTTCTCTCTATTGGAGAAAAAGGTTAAACTCTCTTCCCAAGAATCACATCACTTCCCTTTCAAATAACAGATTTATTTCATTGCTAAGTTGGTTATACCCAATTAGTATATACCAGTCATGTTAGGGAGCAATTTGATAGAGGTATTTTCTAGGAAGGCAAAAGATGAACTAAAGAAGGAAGCAAAGGCAGATGGTAAAAAGAGAATGAGAATATGAGATTTAGAGAGACAAATTTACCGACATTCTTATTATACGTCATTATTAGGGTTGCACGTATATATAACCTTAACACAACTGTCAATAATGGTCCTTAGATTGGGCTCAACAATATGGGCCAATAATCATTTAATTCTTACATAATATTACTGCTATCCTGACATCATTGAGGGCTAAATGATGAGTGATGTTGTACCACCACTCAATCAGTCTATCAAATCCTCTGTTTTACTTAATCTGTTCTAATTATGAATGTGTGGATAAGATTTAATAAAACATGATAGAAACACCATAACCGATACAGGAGATCTGATCCCCTCAGTCAGTGGTAACCATATGTGATAACAATTAAGAAACTCTTCAGTCATGCATCTTTAAGGTCTTATTAAGAACCTTGATAGTTGTAACCTGACTTCTTAATTCTTATATAATTATTACCAAAAATTGCTTAAGAATATTAGATTCCTATCACTTATGAAGTAATTAGGAATCTTATGCATTTTGAATACATTAGTCAGATATGTATGGGTAACTCCTAATAGGGGTGTTTAAGGGCCACAAAATATGTGTATTTGTTAAATCAATTCACAACCGCCATTATCATAGAAAAATGATTGAACAATTGTAATCCATTTGTAAAATCCATATGAACATCTGTTCAATAATGCTCAAGCATGGGGAAAGGTTGTAACATACTTGCTTTATTTTTATACTTATTCTTTAGGCAAACTTGACAATGCATAATGTAACTCTCTATATCCTTTAAGATGCCTTTCTAATGAAAGAGTGATTGTAGTTTCTTAGAAGTACCTTGAACTCTCGAGTAGCCCCTTGTTGATCCTTCACGAGTTAAAACAATTAGCTTGGTTTTAAGTTGTTCATCATTCCCCACTACTAGTCTTCCCTTCCATTTGGGTATATTATCTTTCCACTATCAAGGACTCTTGTTGGAATCTTCTTTGTTTAGCTTAGTTACCACATTTTGGATATGATTATCCTTTGTTTAACTTATCTTAATATCCTATAGGAGTTGAGTTTGAACTTTGGACACTAGCATTGTGTATATCTTGATGCTATTTAAACTGGAGAGGGCATCTGCAACTGTGTTCTTCTTAGCCTTTTTATAATTAATTTCAAAGTTATACCCGAACAACTTAGGGAACCAAGTCTATTGGAAGGGAGTATGCATTTTATGTTCTAACATAATTTGAGACTCTTATGATTTGAGTAATAATAAAAAGTTTTCCATTCAAGTAATGGTATCATTATTTGACATTCATAACAACTGGTAAAAAACTCCTTTTCATACTAAAACAGTCTTTGATGTTTTCATGCTAATGGTTTACTAATGAAAGTTACTGGATGTCCCTCTGCCATAAGTAAGGCGTTAAGGCCATTCCCAGAAGTATCTATTTAAACAATAAAGGCCTACAGTAGTTTGGAAGAACCAGGACAGAAGCTAAAATAAGAGCCAACTTAAGTAGTTGGAATGCCTTTTCTGCCTCTTCACTCCAATTAAAAGCATTTTTCTTAAGCAAATCTATCAAGAGTCTACTTATAGTGCCAAAGTGCTTAACAAACCTTCTATAATAAACTGTTAGCTCTAAAATACCTTTTAACTCCTTCACATTTTTGGGGACTAACCACTTAAGGATTGCCTCTAACTTCTTTAGATCAATAGCCACTCCTTTCCCTGAGATAATATGTCCTAGATATTCAATCTGGTTTGCCCTAAAAAGGCATTTGTTTCTTTAATTAGGAACTGCCTTTGAGCCAAAATATTAAGAGTATCCTTAAGGTGTTGCAAGTAATCCTCAAATGTTGGGCTTTAAACTAAAATATTATTAAGGAACGCTAGGAGATATCTTCTTAAGTGGGTTTTGAACATGTTGTTCTTAAACTTTGAAAGATGGAAAGGGAATTGGTGAGCCGTAATAACATCACCAATAATTCATTAATGCCCTCATGGATTTTAAATCCTGTCTTTGGGATGTTAGGAAGGAACATGCAAATTTGGTGATACCTTAACTTTAAGTCAACCTTTGAGAACCAAGTAGCCCTTTGAAGCTTATCTAAAAGTTCCTTGATCATATGAATGGGGAATTTTTCCTTGATTGTATAGTTATTTAACTCATTATCAGGGTTGTTCTTAACATTTTATAGGCCCTAGGCAAAATAATTAGAAATGCCACAATAAATTGGCAATTTACAAATGTGTAAACTTTAAAAACATATTTTTATTATTAAAATTTAATGTCCACACGTAAGGGACTCAATTTATAAGTCCAAATGCTAAACAAAATACTAGATAATCATAACATCAACTAATAACATCTTACAAATGTTAGCAACAATAAAATCACAAAAAATATCATTAATAATAACAAAAACAGTAACAACAATCGAACAACAATATTAGAGAGTTGTACTAACAAGCACAAAGATGTTTATGATTTATGAAAAATAATTTCTCTATACATTTATATAAGCAAAATCATTAATAATAATATCAAGATCAATATTGCCCAATGTATCCTTCTCAACACATAAAATAGCTAGACCATTCAACCTTTCTTATGACATTGATGACCTCAAGTAGGTTTTTAATAATTTTAACTTTGAAAATTTTTTTATAACTGATGTTGCTGTCATAGATATAGTCAATAGAATTTGATAAGTAATTGAAATATTTAGATAACAATCTGCAGCTTTAACAAATTTTAAAATTTTAGTTGATGACATTAACTCATTTGGTAAAATCATTTGGAACACTTTTAATTTACAAAAAAGATCATCTAAATTCACATCTGACACGTTATCATAAGAAAATGTTGCTGTAAATTAAATTAGTGCAACATTCTCTTAATTCGTTATCATCCAACGACTTTAAATTTTTGGAATCAAATAAGAATAAAAAAATTTCAAATGTCGTTAATTGTTCAAATCTATTCTTCAACGAAGCAATTGTCATATCATAATAACAAGAAAGTAATTATCTCTAAAAGAATCCTCAGCTGATTGTATTTCTCTATCGTGATCATTTTCATCAAATTGCCTTTTCCTAATAATATAATGTCTAGTTAGAAATGTAGGCTCTACATTTATCTCACGTGCAAGACGTTTGACAATATTCATACTAAAGCTAAACCTTTCATCTCTATATTTCTAAAAAATACTATCACACCTTCTAATTGCTTTATGGTAGTGTCAATCCATATAGACTTATATTGCAACTTTTTACTCATCATGTTAATAGTGAATAAAAAATCATATCAAATAACCATACCAAGTAAAAACTCAAAACTCTCAAGTACACTAACCAAATTTTCCGCTTCACTCTTTTACTTGGCTTCTTCACAAGATCTAGATAATTCCATCAAACCTAATCTTATTTGAGGAGCTTGAAATCTAATAGCTTTAACACTTTTTATTCAACTCTCCCAACGAGTGTAAGATAATGATTTCATAGTTAAGCCTAAAATATTATCAAGTAAAACCTTCTACCTCGTAGGAGAACTTGAAAATAATGCATATATGTGTTGCATAACTCAAAAAAATGAAACAACTTTAACACAAGAACTTGTCATATCATTAAGAGTAAAATTAAGATTATCACAAGCACGTGACATATATAATGCTCTCAGATTTATTTCAAGTAATCACTTTTAAACCCCTTGATTTTTTCCCTTCATATTAGGACCATTGTCATAACCTTCACATTATGGACATTAAGATTAAGAGACTTAAATACATTCAATAATTTATTGGAAAGTCCTAATTCATATATGTCATCTACCTTCAAGGATTCTAAAAAATACTTTATTTTTATTTTTGTATTTTACATATTCACACATTGTACTAACAAAATCATTTGTTCTTGATGGCTTAAATTTGGAGTACAATCAAGAGTAATAGAAAACTATTTCGCATCTTTAATGATTCCTATGATAGAACTTCTAACATTGTAGGCAAACAGAGAAATCCACTCATTTTGAATTTTATGACCAAGATAATGATGATAAATTTCATGAATTTTAATGCATCTATCATGATCTTGCATTATTACATCAAATTCAGCAATCATCTCAATCAATCCCAAAAAATTACCATTATTATCTTAGAAAAGTTTCTTATTGGATCCTCGAAAAGTCAAATTATATTTAGCAAGATATTTCACAACAGAAGCTATTCTTATTAAAATATGTCGCCAATGTTCTTTCTCCTTTACAATTTGTCGCTGTCAATCTTTATCAATTATTTGATTTTGCTCAATCTTACTCTTAATTCGTTCCAAGTTCTCATATTAGTCATATGCTCAATGTTATTCTATATTCTTTGAGTCTCTCACCAAGATACTTCCAATCTCTAAATTCATCATTTGCTAATGCACTTTGTATGCTATTAAATTTGAACAACTTACAACAAAAACAATATACTTTATCTCTATGTTTATAGTAAACTATCCATTTTTTATTGCTAGTCTCTCCATTACTCAAATTTCTATAACAATAAGAATATGAAAAATGTTGAGAGACATTGTTTAAAGGAAACACAAGATTCAATTCTTTTACAAGTCCTTAACTAAAATGCCCCTTAATTTATTATTAAGATTATCTAAATATCTAGGATCATAAATATCCAATATAGGGATTAGTTAATCACCTGCCCTCAAATTTTCTAAAGTGAATGCATTTAGTATATGATCATGCTCACTCAAATTACTAATATCCTTATGAATATGAATCTCATAACTTAAATTTTCTTTATGATGTTCAAAACTACCTTCACCTAATTCCTCATGATTCTCACTAGAGGAACCTACTCTTTTAATAAATTTATTAAATGCTCCTTTTTGGAATTCTATTAACTGTTCTACTTGTTTTCTTTTTTTTTCTTTCTTCACTTCTAGACAAGTGCTCAACATCATATAAACCTATTATAACACAATTGGACTAAAAAAAGAATAAAAGCACTTGTGGAATTGAAAGAAGTATACAAGCACAATAAAACACCAATAGCGTGACAATATATTACAAAGATATATCAATGACATTATATATATGACAGAGAAAAAAATAAAGAGCAAAATTTAATATCCTATACAAAAATGAAAAAACAAAGAGCAAATTTTTATGATAGAAAAACACTAATGTCTAAAAATACAAGAAATTAACATAATTAGGAAAAAAAGAGTAAATTATATTCTAAGTTATTAACTATTCTAAGTTTGTCAAGTTAAATATTATCCTATTTTGCAAGTTATGGAAATGACTGAATATTATTTTGTCAAGCTACCAGATAAAGGTCTAAATTATTAAATCAAATATTTTCAGTAGTTGTGGTTTTCATAAACAAGTTCTTAAAACATGTTTGGTTGAATATTGTTATCATTTCTTGTTTTTAAAAATTAAAAAAACCACAACAACTTTACAGAAACGTAAAAAAGATGTTTTTCTAATATTTGCAACAGGTTTTCACACGTTTTAGTTTATTAGGTTTCTAATTCCCCCTCTAATAAACTTCATAATGAAACTATATCTCTTCTCTCTTCTCTTACATCCCAACCTCATCTCGTCTCTTTCGTGCTTCTCTGTTATTCTCTTCTCTCTTATGTCCCTTTTCTATCCATGTAGAAAGCGAAAGCTTGGACTTTTAATCAGGTGATTTCTCGAAACTGATTTGATTTTTTAATTATATTATGTTATTTTTTTGGTTTTCTTGGTTTCTTTTTCTGTAGAAGTATGATTTTTCTACGTTTCTGGTTTTTCTAGTTTTTATTTTTGCGTTTCTGCATTACTGGTTTTCCTATTAATCATTTATCTGCATTTTCACATTTCCAATTGTTTGTTATTATGCATTTTTGGTTTATTTTGGTTTTTAAATTTCTGCATTTCATGTTTCTAGTTTCTAGTTTTTTTATTTCTACATTTCTATGTTATTGGTTTTCCGATTTATTGTTATTTGAGTTTTTTATTTCTACATCTCAATCAAACAACTTTTTGGTTTCAGTTTTTATATTACAAATCTCAACCAAATAATTTTTTGTTTTTTAATTAAAAAAACAAAAACATAAAACATAAAACATAAAACTAGAACTAAAACTAAAAACACAACAAAAAATATAAGTGAAACCAAACAGCCCCTTAATTAAGGTTAGTAATTTTTTATTAAATTTTTTTTCAGGAATTAACATAATGGTAAATTTAGTATATCATATAAACTATTTAAGGCATTATTTAATTATCACATAGTTTTTGTTATATTTTATTAAATTTAGTCATAAAAAAATTTCTTTTATGGGACTTAACATAATGATAAATTTAGTATATCATATGAACTATTTGCGATATCATTTAATTGTCAAATAATTTTCATTATATTTTATCAAAATTTTAAAAATTTTTAATTAAATATAAATAAAATAAAAAGAATAAATTTTGTGACACTTAAATAATAATATAGAAATAAATAATACTTTTTTATAATACAATAACTAAAATAACAAAGTCAACAATTAATGTATTTAATTAATAATTTTTGAAGTGGGTTATTCTTTTAGTGCAATTTATTCAAGGACCTAGAGAATGCTAAAATGTAAATTAAATAAACTTCAATTTTATATATAATAAAATTGGGGGTTTAGTGATAATATCATATCAGAAAAGGAAAAAGGTTTCAAGCAAGCAGACGAAAGGTCACAAACCCTTCTCTAAGCCTGCTATTATTAATAATAAACAGTACATGTGAAATCTAAAAAATTATATCAATACTATTAATAAATGCTTTTACCATTGAGCACTGTAGTTCAACGACTGGGATTGATTTGCGCTTAAGCAAGGTCAGGGTTTCGAACCTCGCTTGTGAATGCAGCAGTGTTAAATACTTGGTAGTAGTGCTTAGCCGCCCTTTGGGTCCCACATGGCATGAGTGGGGTTGTTTGGCGTGGTAATGGCTTCAAGGTGCCTCTGATAGTTCGGACCCCCAAACATCCTCATGGGTTAACTTAGCCAAGCTTGGTTAACCTTTTAAAATAAATTAATTAATTAATGCTTTTAATGTAGTATAAAATTCTTAATTTAGAAATTATTATTTGTAGGAGAATTTAATTATGAAATTTTAAAAATCATTATTAGTTAATTATCCTTATATTTTTATATAATTTCAAATACCACAGGTGTACTTGAAATAATAATAAATTTTAACTAATCATACAATAAAAAATTATTGCTATGTTAATGGGTATAAATTATAAATATAGACAAATTCTAGATTTGTGGAAATTTTTCTCTTATATAATGTTATCAAATTATATAAATACTTAGTATTCTTTATACATCATTTCTGTTAATGCTAAATATATATGAATGCTAAAAGTCGTCAACCTCATAACATTAATGCTTTGATTTAAAATGCTAATATAGTGTCCATGTAACATCTCCTCACTTATGGGAAGGGTAAATTGGTAATTTGGAACGGGTTAGGAGTGTTTAAAGTGCATTGACATATTCATGCATTCATTTATGCACATGAATAGTAAATAGTGAATTTTTGCACATGTAAATGCTTGTACATGCATTCATGACATTTCCCGGTTTAAGTGTGAATAATTGTG
>JANZXP010000195.1:5485714-5498322 GCA_027576715.1 Erythroxylum flavicans | reverse complement strand
GTTTGATGATTTGTGGCTAGAACTTCAATTTCTCTTAGGGATTTGATGTTTTGATGATGCTTTAATATTAAATTTTGCTATAATCCATGACTGAATATTTATACACTTGTTGATTTTCCTTGAGTTTAATTGTTCTTACTTTGGATTATTGGAAATTTGCTTGTTATAAATTCGTCTTCAGAAAAAGAGAGTTTTTGCTAAAAGATTGAAGAAAACTTCGACTAGAATTTTCTTGTGAGTTAGGAGACCCAAGAAACTTAGGAGGTGAAATTGAAAGTTTGGGACTTAAGAAACTCTAGGAAGAACTTAAGTAAGGGATTATTAAGTGACGTCTAGAGTGGATAAATTAATTCATCTTTGAAAAAAGGGGATTAATTACTTTTAAAATTCACCTGCAAGGTCAGGATATTTTATTTATGAAGCATAGCTAATTCAATATTGAGGTAGGCAAAAATATCATTCCCTAAGAGAAAATCATTCCCCTTGCCGTTAATACTTTTAATTAGTCAATTATTGCAATCTTTTCTTAATTAGTTACTGAACAAATTTATCATATTCATAGTTATTTTGGTCGCATTGAATTGGGTAGTTGATTAAAAATTTATTTAAGATTTTAAAAAAAATTTCATTGCTTTTAAATTTTCTAAAATTCCATTCAACTCGATTTCAAACACTGTCAGCTAGCATAGATTTGAACTTTCTTATAATCCCTATGGACACGACTCGGTTCTTACCGATTTATTACTCACTTCAACAACCATGCACTTGCGGTTCACGAACAAAAACCTACACCCTGCAGGGTTCCTACAGCCTCTTTTGGTGCCCAACAGGTATGGAATGATATTTCGATAGATTTTATCAAAGCATTACCCATGGTCTAATTGAAGTCAGTTTTGAAGGTAGTTGCAGCCAAATTTTCCAAATATGCACACTTTGTTCCACTTGCTCATCCTTTCATTGTTAGATCTTGGCTCATGCATCTTTTACAAAAGTCTTTTATTTGCATTAGTTACCCGAGACAATTATTTCAGATCAAGACAAAGTTTTTACAAGTCTCTTTTGGAAAGAACTATTTTGTTTGTGAGGAATAAACATAAATATGTGAGATTTAGAGAAATGTGTGGAAGAGATTGAGTGAAACAAAGTTGATACAAATTAGTGGGTACAGAAAATTTGATCCCCGACTTCAATGGTCTCTGTGGGCGAAGTATTATTATAATACATCTTTCCACTCTTCCTTACAAACTACACCATTTTATGTGGTGTATGGATGAGATCCTCCACGTTTGCTCAAATATATAGTTCGTTCCTTTCTAATTCTATCTTGTAATATCGGTCTCAACTTTAGTGTAGGGATCAATGCCTCATCTTGCTCCAGATTCAATTCCACATTTAGAACTCTCAAATGAATCAAGTTTGGTAATCTCGATAACTGAATATGAGCGGCACTAATATTAGACTTCCTACTCAAAGCATCAGCCACCACATTAGTTTTCCCCTACAGAGAATTGGTACAGTTGACTACAAGTTGTAGCTACCAAGGGGAGTCATATCCATGATATTTTTCATGTGTCCTTGTTAAAGAAGTTTAAAGGATATACTCCAAGTTCAATTGCTGCACCACTAGGCCTTCATGTTGGCCAATTGGGGCCTACTTCCTACTCTATTATCTGGTCCAAGATTAATAGAGGCAAATAGGAGGTGTTGGTACGTTAGGTGGATAGTTCGAATGAAAATGCTACATGCGAAGATTTCAACACTCTTCAAGAGGTGTATTTGGAGTTTGAACTTGAGGACAAGCTCAAAGTTGGGGAGGGGAATAATATTGAGGATCCTTTTGTGGGAAAATTTTTTCAAAGGGACTGACAGGACAGTCTTTAACAAGTCTATTTTTATTTTGTTTTATTTGATTTCTTTCGTATTTTAGGATTTTTACAATTTATTTTCTTATTTTTGTTGGGATTTTATTTTTAGACTTTATTCTTAATTAGAATTATTAATTTATCCTTAAGCCTATTTAAAGGCTGCTATGATTTATATTAATAAAGAGGCTAGCAGACTTATACGGCCCTCAGATTAAAAGAAAAGCAGCAGCTATACGAGAAGCTGTCAAGGACAGGTCCCTTGTGTCAGCTATACGAGACCCTGTCAAGGACAGGTCCCTTGTGTTGGCATAGGTTATTTAGAAAAAGGGGGAACACGGCCAAGGAAAAAGTGGTGGCTTTTCTCTTATCTCAACCCATGACTGGATCCTATGCTAGAGTATATAACACCATATTACCTCATCAACAATTATGGAACATGTCTTGCTTACCACTGCTTTCTCTTGTTCCATGCTAACTACTTTGGCAAAACCTGAAAGTGCTCCTTCAGGATCTGTTTCAACTAACCCTTTTCCACCCAAGAAAAACCCACCAATGAAACATCAGGAAAACAGGTAAAGAATGAAATTTAAGTGTAGAAACAAAGAACCCTTAAAAGAACTGAATAAATACACGCAATAAATATAAATAACACTGGACCTAAAAAGAAAGAGTCTTAACAGCTAAAACCAAACTAAAGAGGAGCTTAGCTCGATCAACTTGAGAAAACCATTTCAATCTTCCGCGACTCATTACTAGGCTTATGCAAAAAGCTACCATTTTTACTTCTTGATGAAATCAATTAAAAAGTTTTCCCTTTTGACATTGTTTGTTACAGGTTGGAACTCTACGGGATAGGAAAGGTAGAACATTGAAGATTGGAACACAGGCGAGAAATTTTGGAAAAAAAGAAAAAGTAGAAGAACAAGAATAACCTTTGGAATTGTAATATTGGTTCTCAATGACAATCTTCTTTTCCTCAGGCTCCTCATCGGAGCACTCGAACCCATAATCCTCCATGTCCGCATCTGCAAAAACTCCCCTGTTACTTGTCTATCAAATGCCAAAACCCCACTGTCTAACGTAGGATTCAAAGAAATAAAATTCCCATATCAAATCTCGATAACACCAAACAAATTCTAAAACCTTTTTAAGGGTTTCCTTAGCTCTTTGGCGATTAACGATTACTGATTATTTAGACGAACGAACTGAAGGGAAAAGTATAAAAAAAGAAGAAAAAACAAAAAACAGAAGCAATGCAATCGCAGCACCTGAACCCCATGGTCAGTTGATCAATTCAACACTGAATCGCAGTGCAGCAACGATCAGCTGAAATTCGAAGAAGAGAGAGTAATGGACTACTTAGGGGTCGAAGCCACTCAGTTGGAATACCTGCAAATAAAAAAATGGCCCGTCTAGGAGAGTTTGACTACACTATTCATGACGCAGGAGTTAAGTTTTAACTGTTGCTAGCCTTTCACGGTGAACAGATATCCGTTGAATTAGTATTGTTTTTGTATGCAAACCCTGTCTATTGTATCTTATATATTTTAAGAAAATTCATAGTGATTAATACCAGAAAACTTCCATCGGACTTGGCGTTTGAAATACAGATGATTAGTTTATCATACAGTTTAGATGCGAATGAACTGCTAGTGACAACTTGTTTAGATGCCTAAGAACACAATTTCACAATCTCTGCTTATAGCTTCAATTCCACTGTGGAAGTCTTGTACGAATCTAACTGGTTTGGTTTATCAACAACAGTTCATAGGCCACCAACAAAGTACGGTAAATACTCAGGCAGGGTTTCAGTGAAAAAACAATCAGACAAAAACCAAAAATTGAATCTATTATTTGTTCAATTTCACAAGGTAAGTACAACATTCTTCTGTTGTTTGTTTCTTCTGTACAAAACTGGGGAATCTTCGGAAGGAAAAAGCAAATGGCACCTCTCAAATGCCTGCAGACAACTCCAAAATAGGATAAATAAAAACCTCAGTAGTAAGCAGTAGCCCAAAGAGAAGAGATGCTAGTGTTTCCCCAATGTACAATGTATATAAACATGACACACTCTCACTCATTATATCATATACAGCCCATTAGCTCCATCTCTTTGTTAGAACTCGCTTTCAAAATTTGAGGGAATGTCACAAGGATAAAAAAAGGGCAAATTTCCAGCTAATGACACTCATCTTTCTTTGATTTGTTCTTGGTGGGGAAGTCCTCCAATGTCCGATATTCTTCTCTGAGCAATCTATCCAGTTCTGGGTGTTTCTGTAGCAGTTCGCCATGGCCATGCTGCCTACGGAAATGGTGAAAGGCCCTAACACACAAAGGAGAAACTAATTACAAAGCAATGACAAATTAACAGACTATGGTAAGCCCTCTCCCATGAAGATACACGCTTTGCCCTCAAGGGACATGTTTACTAACTCTTCGTGGTTCAACATATTTGCTGTGATCAGATAGGGAATTTTGACGTGTCGCATAGTATGAGTATCAGCATGTTGATTTGAGAAATGAAAACAAAAGACCTCAGAAGCCATCATTTTGGAAATCACTAGCATTAAAGTATTATACCATATTTAGCTCCAAAACACAAATCATTAAACCATAGCAGCTGAGAACCTAGTACAGGCAACCTGCATTGTGTATATCTAAACCTGTTTATAGAGTACAGCTGTTCGACATAGTTGAAGCTCAGAAGAGAGTACAGCTGTTTAACATAGTTGAAGCTCAGAACTTCAACCGCATAATTGATAAGAAATCACTCGCAAAACATCATTGTTTGCTATCTCCTATTCAATGATCACATAAAAGAAACAATCAATAGACCAATCAACAAAAGTTTGAATATGAATATTCATCCTTCCAGATCTAGTTCTACAATAACTATCTGTAACCACTTTCTGAACATATACTATAAGATATATTAATGCATCAAGTAAAAATGTTTTTACAGTCCATTATCAAGAAAGTAATTCAAAAGCTTTTTTTCACAAATGTTTGAATTAAGAAATTAAATGCATCCCAAAGAACATTGAGAAGGTTTCAAGTGTTACCAATACTTTTCAAGGCCATAAATATTGCCTTTTCGATAGAAGTCAAGGGTGAGCTCTTCAAAGTCCTTATATAAATCCTCCCTGAACTTTTTCTCCAGACCATAACTGAAAATGGAGACAGTTTAATCATATGAACCATTTGAGTTTCACATAAACAGCCCAAATAATTGGGACTAAACATAATTGTCAAAAGAAGAGATAAATTTGTGATAGCTATCTTAAAGAGGAAAAGAGGCTACTTATCAGCAATACCTATAGAACCTAAAGAGGCATTCTATCCCATAATTGTAGTTAGCAGATGCATCTTCCAAGGCCAATTTTCGGAACTCATTATACATAGAAGGGACAAAGATATTTCTGAGGAAATAACACCAAAACCTATACAATGTATTCATTTCCTGCATGGACAGGTAGGTCAAATCAAACAATATGAAGAAATTTCAAGCCATAGCAAAACCAACTTTAAGAAATTTAACAAATGGATAGGGATTAATATCATAGTTTCACTAGTACTATTATTAAAAAAGGAAGTTCAGAAATACACCTCACTGCAACCAATTCCCATCTTCTTTCTGTCACTAAGACACCGCTTATGATATTTCAGATACCTAAAATAAAGACCAACAAAGATCAAACATCCCCATCCCTCCCTTAAAAAATCTGCATGCACATGCCCACACACTATACATACATAGTTATTCACCAACAAACCCCTTACTTCTGCTGTTTGAAGCCATTTTCCTCTAAAAGCTGATGGCTAGGATGGTGAAATGGTGGAAAGGACTTGGGCATGGAACCAACGGGTGGGCTACTGCCTGACACACCGTGTGGTGAACCACTCAACTTTGAACACCTGGTGCTGTAATCAGAAGCATACTAGTTCAGTGAATTAAAGATCAAGTCAAACCCCCATAAGCTTTGTAGTTATGTAGCACATTCCCTGTCCCGCTCCCCCAAATCCAGTAGTCTCAGTTGAAGTCCCCTCAAAAGGAGCAGGTCAAAATAGGAGTGTCGTCAATTTTTACAAAATCAGTAACTACTGAAATTCTGGTCCCTCAAAAAGGAAATTCTAGATAAAGAGAGAGAATAATGTTACTGAACTGGCACATAACTTTGGCCAGAAACTCTAAGTCAGTAAAAATTATTTTGCACTGACCTGTGATTTTCAGGAGGTGTAGAACTAAAGAAAAATCCCACTGAATTACTTGGTGGACTTTCTGATATGGGCCCAAAACAACTGCGACCAGTGCCATGATTTCGATAATTGCTGGAAAAGAATCGCTGCTTGTGGGACGTATGATGCTTGGGGAAACATTTACTTTGTTTCCGCAGATTATTCAAGCTTCCAGATTCTTCACGGCCACCGACTTCAGAACTTTCACTGGCCTTCAAACCTGAGACTCCTGAACCACTGCAGGCAGATCTTGGGGTTCCATCTTTGTTATCATAGCTAGAATTATGCTTCCGAGAGTTTGACCGCTTAGTTTTCAGTTCCTGGCATTTGGAAGTGCTTCAGAAAATTTTATAGAGCTAAAGGACTATAAATGAAAACAGTAGCAATTGCAACTATAAAACCAGTATAGAAGTATTAGCGTACAAGACTCAACCTGTTCATAAAAATAGAGGCCATCATTTATTGCATAAGCAAGTTCATTTGATATGGATTTTGAATCTTTACCACCCAAGTTTGATCCTTCGCTCACTGTGGTGTTCTGCATACCAAAGATGCAATGTGATAAAAATATCAATAAACCATAGTCCATTCAAACACACAAGCATTGATCATAAGGCAACATGAATAAAAATTAAATCCTATGCAGAGATGCATGTAAAGTTATAATGAAAAGAATAGCAATGGAAAAGCAACCAATTTCCTTGAAGTATAAAGAATGGAAGCAAGTGTTTCATTCCCAAGCATCATTACTAAAGTGGATTGAAAAACTTAGTCTATAGCCTGGGATGAAACCTTTTAGGCAGTGCTAAGGAGATATTACTATTAAACATGTGTTTATTATGACTTTCTTTTTTGCAAGTTCAATTGATTCAACTGGTATTGTGATGGAAAAAGGGGGCAAACTTTCATGAAGAATACTTCCAACTTAGTATAGTAAAATCTTACGCAGATTAGAAGTTCAAGGGGAATATTCTAAATAGTAAAGATAGCATCCAAAAATAAAACCATCATGTTTTGTTACACCGCAATATCAAGATGGGTAATACAAGCCTCTATAAACTTCTAAAAAGAGCATATATTTCCAAACTTATCAAAGTGAATTTCCATCTGAGAATTACCCAAGATAATGGAGGAAGTTCCTGCATCAATTGCTAGTGAAAAAAGTCAACCTTGAGATGGAAATCACTTATGAATTCAAAGTCTTAATATTCTTGTATAAAATTAGGTGATATTCCATATGTAAAGCACTGGTCTCACCCAAGACACAATAAAGCATTCTTGTTGCTTCAGATCTACAGTCTATAACTGAAACATGTAAATTGATTTATCAATTGAATATCTGAAAAGCTCTAGATTCTTAAGAACATTGAGAAGTATGGCAGACAATATAAGGGCAATAACAGCAAGCAATAGAGATACATTTGACCAAGTTAAACCAATGAAGTATAGCATCATCCAAGTTATCACTTCACATTGAAATACCATGGTATATGCATACCCACAAAAAGAGCATATGTCAACATTAAATTCAACATACTCTTTTACAAGGATAAAAGATTCTAGCAAACAACAATACCTGGGTTACAATCACAAGCCTCTGCACATCTTGATCATTGACAACCATCTCATCTTCTTCATCATCATGTCTGGGAACATGTATAGATTAGAGCAATTAAATACAGGTGATAAACACTCAACTTGTCATAATGTAAGAATTAGAAGCACTAACTTTGGTATTATGCATGTAAGAAAGACATGATGAGGTAACATTTCTCCAGATACGAAATCCATTATAGAAGACACCCTATTTTATAAATTGTTGTTAAACATTAGCCTAAGTATATATCACAAAAGCCAAATAACTAATACAAGAATCACATTTATTAAATCACAATCATTAATGTGTGAAAACTTGACATAAGAGCATGGTTAGAAGTAACAAATGTAATGCTCAAGAAAACATTTGTTTATAGAATATATTATAATAGGTGCAAAGTTGTACAAATATATTCGAAGTTTAGCAAGATTGTGATGAGAATAATACTAATTTTCAAAGGAAGAAAGAAAATTAATATTTTGTTTAGATTTCATCTCAAATAGACAGTTTGAATAACATAAACAGAATCCACAATGTTCCATTTTTCAATCTCTATTCTATTTCTCTCATTCTCCAAAAACAATAAATTCAATCAAGAAAGTTCTTTCCTTTTTCTTTTCTTTCAGAGACATATGCATCTATATAGACAGTCCCACTGCATAAATATGACTTAATTCTTAGTCTAAGATCCACTACCAGAATCAAAGTTTCCATTTTGGATGGTGAGTGCGATAAAGACCAAATGAATCCAATTTGCTTTCTCTCAAGTCAAACATGATGTTGACATTAAAATACCATGAGAAATTTGAGTGCACATGTCTAAATTTGTGTCAGATAAGAATTAGACCTCCTAAATCGTATCATTTAATAGAAGGAATGAGGATGCGCTAAGGGTTGAACCAATGAGAAATCACGACCATTAGAAGCTAATGAATAGCATATCCACAAAAGAAAAGTCAAAGCATATTTTATCATAATTAGTATAAGATCCAGTACAATACACACTAACAATGTAAAACTTTTGATCAAACAGTTATTCGACAATGTATCAATGCCTTTACGACGAGAGATCTCATTAAACAGTTTATACCAATATCGGTCTTTCAAAAGAAGATTGTAGGTTTATATTAGTTCATTAGTTTTCAAGCATCATTGACTTTTAGATGATTTTTCTCCATTGCCTGAACTTGAGAGACAACTCCGACAGAAGGATTTTAGGAATTCAAAGTGCCATATGGCATGTAAAGGAAGTGAGAGTTGGTTGATCTTGCCTCTCAAAGAAATCCTTAGCAGAAGAACAATCATCATGCAAAGAAATGTTAGGTTCCCTCACAATCATGAGGGACAGATTGTATGGCAGGATGTATGACCTTCAAAATCACCAATTAGAATATGCCGCAGACTAAGGGAATGATGAATGTGGTAAATCATGACAACCCAGAGAAAGAGAGTTTGAGTTAAATGTTTATTTGTGAATAGAAACAGTATCTTCCTTGGATTAGCCTCTATCCCTCCCAATGTCCTCGCTAAACTTTGCACTAAGCTGCACTTTCAATATCATAGCTTTCATGGAATCTATTAAACCATTGTTTGCCTCTCCTCAAAGAATAACTAATCATTTACATATTGACAGTGGCCTCTAACTTCCAACTTTGCCTTCAAGAATCTATTTGTGAGGAACAGTAAATACAAAACTTCCCAGCAAGATTAAATACTTATTCCCCATTTAGAACACCTAATTGCTTATGCACTTGTAGAAAGAATTTATGTTTCCTACTACAAGTTTTCTTTTACATTTCCTTATTTTCCTTCTTTGTAAAAAACTTGGAAAGAAAATGAAACTATTCTTATTTATTGTAAGTTGAAACTAATTTTCCCTTTTAAGCAATGTAATAAGGTTACAATTATTAATATCATATAAATATAATAAACATCAAAATGGAAAGTACAATTAGAATTGTAATTAATTTGCTCTTAAATGGAAAAACAAGCCAACTACTTGAAAAGGAAACTGTGGAAACCATCTTTGAAGTATTTTACAAATATGTCATAAATTTTATGAAAAACTGGGAAAAAGAGTTTACAAAGATTTCTAGTTTCCCAAATTTAAAAAAAATTGCATTTCAGCATAAATATCCTGTGTTCTTTTCTTATCTAAGAAGAGCTTAAATTACTCCAATGTTCCACAACTTAAAATGCTATAAATCTAAAAATCTCGCAATTGTGATGAAATCATAGAAATCCCTATATGCATTTCCGAATTTTACCTTAAACTTTAGAACATTCATTAGAAGATAACTTGTAACAAATACTTGGCAAAATTAAGTTACCAAGTATGGTTATAATGTGAAAATATATATATATATATGAAAGATCCAAGCAAGAATATGAATATGAGTACCTTCTCTCTTGATAATGATCATCACTCTTCATTATCTTCTGCTCAAGCTCTAGCTCCTCATCAAGCATAAAGGTATTTCCAAAATCACTGGAAAAAGAATCAAGATTCTTTGCAGCCGCATTTGATGATTGTACCAATCCTTCGTTTACATAATTATTGCAAATTGTTGGCTCACCAACTTCTGGATGGTCTGGCTGGTGAGTACAGTAGCTCAGCACAAGATTTGAGATCATGCTTAATTCAGAAGTACAATTTTCACTTGAATCTGCATGTCCATCACCAGCTGCTTGCTTTTTACCTTCATCTTTGGTTTTACCATCTTGTAAGATATCTGAAATATCACCATTTGGTAATCTCTGCCCATCCAAATCAGCACATGATGAAACTTCAGAATTTTCTTCGATGGGATCCCGTGTATTATCTTTACTAGTCTTCTCAACAATTTGGTCCACAGAAGTCTTATCCTCCGATGATGCATGTTCAGCAGACATTGGGATCCACTTTAGCCAGTCTTCACGTTTCCTTATCTTGTCACCCTATCAATACAGCAATCCAAGGAATGTAGAAAAAGCTATTGGGAACAAAAAAGAAAAAGCATGACAAATTTGAATACACCAAGTAAATAACCTGCAATTAGAGTTAAATATCATAGTCAGTCTCATAAGGGGGGAAAAAAAAGGTCCCTATAAATTGTCCAATACCTAACATGATCATTTCTTAGGCTTCAAAGGAATATATAATTGGCCTGATGTGAAACTATGAATAAAGTGGTATATTCTATAAATATTTCTGCCATTTCTTCAAAACTATCTGAAATAGGGAACAGAAGTGGATATCTACTTTTGTAACTAATCTAAAGGAGGGACGACAGAAGAACAGAAAAAAGATTTCAACTCATCTTCAAAACGATGCAGTTTAACATTTATAATACTTTTAAGGAAAGCACATCTGCTTGAAAATTATGTTCAAGGAGAAAGATCAATTTTAGATGAAAAGCATCTGCATTATCTCAACATGTTGACTAAGAAAAGAACAGAAAGCATAGGCAATAATAGCACAATACTATCAAAAAGTTTGGGCTCTGCCTCAATCATCTTATGATCAAATTAAGGACCTTAAAACCAAGATATCAAACCTGCACTTCCACTGCACTAGAACTTTGTAGCGCATAAAGGATAAATGGTATATCTGTTGTCATTTTTTTAACCTGTAAGATGAAACATTAGATCCATGAGTTTTGCTAACACAACAAGATAAACTTGCTGCAAGTAAGAGGCAAATTGAAAACAAGAACTTTTGAGGTAGAAAACTGAGGAATGCCATGGTATAATAAAATATAAAAAGATTCGCACGAAAGAGTCAGTAGACAAACTCATATTAAACAACATGCATCAGAAAGGCAAAGAGAGCCCAAGTACTAGCATTTATATAGTTTCAATAATCAAGCATGAGATAAGCTGCAATACAACACTTACCCTTTTGAAGTCAGCAATTGTTGATATTGGAACCCATCCTTGGCCATCCATCAGGGATATTAAGTAGTGGTCCGTTTGCAGATTTTCATCACTGCCACAAAAAGATAGGAAGTTACTAACTATTGTACAACAACATTGAAAATCGTTTCTTTCAGCGAAGTTTCATAAGGAGTCCTATTATATTCCCCTCCCCCACCAAATCATCAGGATCAATTAAGATTCAAAAAAAGAACTCATAGCGCACTCATTTCCTAGTTCAGAGTATTGCTGCCCACGTAGTCAGATTTTAAATTTAAGGTAATGGATCTTCAACGCCCATCTAGCAGATGTCATTTGACTTGATTGCTATCAGGTCTTAGCAAGCTAACTTCCTAAATATGGAGGATGATAAGAAGAGACAAATTATGAAACAAAAATATATCCAACACTAATAATAGATTGAAAAAGAGAGAACGGCAGAGTGTTAATGGCATTTGCAATATCACTATGTCAGAATAAACCTCATTCTGTGTGTGTCTATGTGTGTGAGCCAGAACGAAAGACAGCGGCCAAGAGAGGAAAGACAGGGGACAAGAGAGGAAAAGAAAACGAACAGTATAGCACATACCCAACTGTTCTTTGAGATTACCTACCTGAAGTAATACTCTATTTGTCTTACTATGTTATCCTTTAAAGCTTGCATCTCTTGAGGAAGTACATGTGTCCCTGGATTCAGAGGGTAAAACCGTGATGGATGAGGTCCCCTGAAAGGACCAGGAGGGGGAACAGGAAAATAGTATATAGGTGGTCCTGTAAGAAACATATATACACGACATTAATAATGGACAATATCAAGGGTTCACAGCATTTCAACTGGTAAGAATCTCAAACAATCTTACAACAAAAGAAAAATAAACAGATGATTGAAACAAAGGCATACGAAGTTAAAAATTGGCAGTTATTTATACTTATCTAACTTAATTACAGGGCACTGAAACTATAAAAAGAAAAAGATTACCGTTTAGCGTTGTACCAACCACAAAGCCTGGAGCTGG
>JANZXP010000195.1:5473165-5485614 GCA_027576715.1 Erythroxylum flavicans | reverse complement strand
TAATTACAGGGCACTGAAACTATAAAAAGAAAAAGATTACCGTTTAGCGTTGTACCAACCACAAAGCCTGGAGCTGGTGCAAAGAATGGATGCCTGACAAAAGTCCTCGGCCCCATATCCTGTTGCAACGGGATAGGCTCACCAGGAACTAGGGGTCTTTCATGATGCCATGGATGATTCAAGTGATCACCTGATTCTCCGACATTCGGTCTTCTATTTGAAAAATCTACAACATAAGCATTGCCATCACCTCTTAATGGAGGCTGAACATTACCAGGTGGAACAAAAGGCTGTGCCGGCGATGTCTCAGCCCCACTCTTTACCCATTGTGTTTCAGAACTAGGAAAAGGAGAAGGACCAGGAGGGTAAGCATATCCAGAAAAGGGAATATAAGGAGTAGGTACGACAGCAGGAAAAACAGGTTGCATGTAGGGTTGCACATAAGGTAAGGGTACGGGAAAAGGAGGTGGTCCATTTGGGTTGCGTTTAGAGCCTGATTTTTGATGCCTTGATGAATATCTATGCGAAAAATTAGGATTTCCATAACCATGTGACTTTTGTTGTGCTACCGATCCCTGGACAATGCAAATAGCTTAGCAGAAAGAAAACAAATTGTGCATAACTATATTCTAATTAAAGGATATCACAAATGAGGAACCATTGAAGTAAAATATCACAAAAGAGGAACCATTGATCATCAAACTTCAAGACACCGCATTGCGAAACTTAGTGCAATTGTTTGCATGATACCAAAGCATAGTCAGCCTTCCTAAAGACACCTTAAAAGTTGCTAAATATGATTTGCACAGGAATCAGGGTCCCTCTATACTTTTACCAAACTGATGCGTTTCCTAATAGCTTAACGTGTGGAAAACCTCATGCCAAAATATGTAACAATTTTTATGATAGTTATATAAGAGCACACTTGTATAACAAAAATAATTACAATAGTGGTAGGCGAGCAACCACTTCATAATCAGAATAGCAAGGTAGTGAGTCCGAGAGCATTCACAATGTTTCTAAAGATATGCACCATGGAAGATTTCAGATAATTTTGTTTGATTCAATTCAGAACAGTAACAAAAACATGTCACGAGCATAAAGACCTAAATCAAGTTACGAAAGTATCATAAAGCTACTACTCTCTATATCATTTCATTTTGTCCAATACAGAACATGTATTTGTGGAGTAATGGCAGACAGAAAAGGCATATACAATATTCTCTCTCTAGAGAAGGCTTTATTACATTGTTGATACATCAAAATATTATAAAACTGGTGCCTCCTTAAAATTTTGGTTAGTTTGGTGAAGAAGGACGTAGAAGAATTCTCTTACGAGAACAGCATGCAATAAGTGATTAAGTCCTTTAACTTTTAGCATTTCAAGACAACTTCAGTTGTAGGACCCATAATACTGATCTGACTCCTATCGACTCCTAAAAAAGATCATGTGAAATATTTCGGATCTGAAACACCAGGTCCAAATAGTAAAACTGTGAACAAAAGTTAAAGGTCAAGATATTAGGGGGAAAAAAAAGAAATCAGCCTGAAACCATAAACCAATCGACCTCCATAAGGGCCTTGTCGTTCACATTTAGATGGCTAATCCCATAATTCATCAGCATTTAATAATGTACATATACAACAACGTATTACTCACCGATAAACCATGACACAAGTTACATGATCATTCTAAAATCATTACCGAAACAGAAAGTTGGCCTATCTCTGACGAAGGTGGCGGAGGTGACGCGGTCCCAATAGCATCTCCGGCAACGGCATACGGCGGTTTTGCGGCGGAATCATTATTCTTAGAGCGCTGTTGATGAGAGTCAGCAAGCGGCGGCCAAGACTCGGCCTCGCTGCCCATCACTGAAGTGTCGGCCAACACCGGAGCCTTCCAAGGAGACTTGGGCCCACTACTTATCTCCTTTTGATCATCATCAGCTTCATTTTCCGCCATTGCCATAACGAAAAAAACGATCACGACCTCCCCAGAGACCAAAAAACACTATTACAACCCCCGATCAACCAAACGGTCCCGGGACCTTAATCAAGATACAACCGAAAGTATCGAACTTTCTGATACTCTCTTCAATGGAAAGAGACCCAAGTACACAACAAGTGGCGAAGTCGTATATATGCAGAGAGAGGGGGAAGAGAGAGAGAGAGAGAGAGAGAGAGTCAGAATTCAAAGTTCAGTACTTGGCGAGTATGCCTTTAAAGGACAGACCAAACACTGAGAGCAGTTAAAACTGTTAACCAGTAAATGAAATGGATTTATGGGGTTTGCAGAACTAGAAACAGAGATTTGGGAAAATCATACTCGAACCCAAGAGAGAGACGGACACACAGAGACTAAAAGTTTGGCGACGCCAGTAAAGTGAGAGCCGAACAAGCATATTTAGCAGGTTTAGACATTAGTTAATAAAAGGAGAGTTAATAGCAAAAGTAGTTGGGTGTTTGGAGTATGGCGGTGAGTTGTCGCTTTGTTGGTCTGAGAGAAGGAATTTGGAGAGTGAAAATAGAAACTTTTGTCCTTCTTCTTCTTATGTCGCTAATAAAGAGAACAAACAATCTTGTTGAGATTTTACTGTGCTTTAACCTAGTATGGGTTGGTCAACAGAGATGGCAATAGCAGCTTTGTCTGTTAACTGGGTGACATGGGCTTAAGCCCAATTTGAAGCCCAAAAAGTCTGGGTCCTTACAATTAATCTCCCATTTTTATTAAAAAATATTGTATACGAATATAAATTTCTCTCTCAATTGTATTAATTTTCGTTTTTTAGTGTAAAAAAATCAAGAATTTAATGTCAGAAATAACAACAACACACTCACTAAAAATTCCGCTAACATATAAGATGCTAAAATATTATTTTAACTCGGCAATATCTAGACAATAAATAAATTGTAAACTAAATATAATTCTTAGACATTTAATATAGATATGTGAACCCATGACCTTTAAATTATTAAAAAGAAGAAGATTATATAATTAATAGAAATGTACTAAACTTGGAACTCTTTATCAATCCTTGGCTTCATTTGACTTGAAAAGTAAAGAACTAGCTAGTTACTGGATACAGAAGGCATGCATGAGAATGGCATTTGCTAAACTAAGTGGGAGAGAAGTGCATGCAATAGTGGTGATCTGATCACAGGCACAGTAACATGAGTTCTTCAAGGACCTTATTCATGCTGTATATATATTGGTAATGGCGTTAAAAGCCAAGTACTAGTTATAACACTCTTGCTTGTTGAACAGTCCAACCAAAAATGGAGGTTCTGAGATGGGTATTTTTGTTGATGGTAGTGACTGGGGAATGCAGGGAGCCAGTTCTGCACAGGGTTGGAGGAGGAAAGTACACCTGGCTACCTGGTTCCAACTACACCGAATGGGCTAGCCATGAAAGATTCTATGTAGGAGACTGGCTCTGTAAGTATAGTTTATTTCTTGCTATGCTTTTGACTTTGTCCAATATCATTTACCAACTAAAATAACAAACTTGTCAAGTAGATTTCGGATTCGACATACACAAGTACAGTGTATACGAGGTGACCCAGACAAACTACGGCAGCTGCATGGCCGAGGACTTCATAACCAACATAACAAGGGGAGGGAGGGACGTGTTCAATCTCACAGATGCAAGACCATACTATTTCATTGATGGCCGTGGCTATTGCTCTAAGGGCATGAAACTTGCAATTACTGCAGTAAATGCACCACTTGACGACCAAGAAATACCCAAAACAAGTTATGATTCGTCATCCTCAAAGCCCTACCTTCATCATCTGCTACCGTTGCTATTTGCTCTTACACCAGCTTGCTTCTTTCTCCAATGAACAGCCCCTACTCATATTTGCAGAATAAATCGGCTGCTTTGTCCTCTTTTTTTTCTCTGGGTAAAATGACATTATTAACATAATAAAAATAGGAGTCCCTTAAAATTTAATCAGTTGGAATATTTGAAACATTCAAATTCAAAGCCATAACAAACTACATTGAGGCTGAAAATAGACGTTACCAAAGTAAGAACCAACATAAAATTGGGGGACTAAAGAGATACATACACAACCAAGTCACACGTCTCTCAATTCAATGCAAGGATAGCTTGTCCATAACCTTCTACACAGAGCCGAGCGAGAATTAACATCCAATCGGGACCAGCTTATTCCGCATTTAACTGATCTAAACAACCAGCTTGATATGCTAATTGTCAAAATTCTCATGTTAATCTCTAATTAAGAGATAGGAAAATGACTCGAACACAAAAAGATTGATATTCTCCGTAAAGCATTGGGTTAATCCAAGGGTGCAACTTAAAGTTAAATCATGAAGAACATTGCAAGGAATCGACCTCCCTTGACTTTCTATATAGAGTAAGCCCGTAAATCTCTCTGAAACTAGCAAAACAACCCACATGCACAAACAACTAAACCAGCTTATGTTTGAAGTAACCCTTGCTTATCAGCGCTTAAACTTACTTACAGGCAAAAGAGCATAATCCAAAACGACACCAAGCAAGGGGAGGTGTCACCAACAATTTAAACTAAGAAAAGCTAAAACCGGTAACCAGAGACTTCCGAGCTGAAAACTATGTGCAATGACAAGGCTGGAAATGACGAGGCTCAACAAAAAAACATGGAATTGCACACATTATCCTTCAATTTGGGCAGCTGAGGGACGGGGACTGGTCCAGCAGATGTCATCCCACCATGGCCGGAGGATGTCTCAGAAGTCTCTTCAAACTTCATGAACTGTCCCACCTGACTAGCTGCAAGGTGGGCATAGCATATCGGTGCAACTGCATAGAACAAAAATATATATACACGTATATATCAGATGTGGGATCAAACAAATATTTAAGTCCAGAGCATGACCAAATATTCGACTTACCCACTGAAATGGCAGTTGTGCTTCTTTGGTACCTGTAAAAATGATGACGAACTCAGAGAAAATTGCTCAAGAGAGATAGACTCATCATCAACCGAATAGAGGAGTGTCTTGGTGAACTACTACTACAGAGAATACTTACACATACGACAGAGAATGAACAAGTTCTTGAAGATCATCTGAAGAAAATCCAACCTCATCTAATAGGACATGGTAGTGTGTAGGCCTTGTAGTTCCCTGATAATTAAGCAAGCATAGAAATCAGTCTTGACAATTATTTGTTAGATTTAACATTCAGAATTAGAAAACATGAAAACAAAATAAAAGAAATCAAGAAAAATTTGTATTATAATGTACACTAATTTCAAAGCCAATAAATTATAATAAAATTTGCAGCACCAGGAAATGATGAAGATTACTCACAATCATTCCAGCGTGTGCACAGAGATAGAAATCATTGTTCCGTGGATGGCAAACTTTGTTGTCAATGACAGTACCTGGAAATGGGAGAAAGAACCAAATGTCAGATCAATTCACATACGGAAGAAACAATGCAGAGTTTCACCTGGTGGAACATTATCAGGAGATCCATTCTGGAAGAATTTGGTGTGGTGGTTTTTCTGCGCAACAATGAGAACAAATTTGGGGTTCCAAGTCTCATCAAGAAACTTGCAGGCCTGCAAATTTAAATGATGTTTTGTCACTTAAACTTCGTTAAAGATAGCAATGAAATGTACACAACAAAGGATATTGAATAAACCTCAATTATCTGGTCCAGTTCAATGTTCAAAACTTGATTGAATTGTGATTCACTAACACCATCCCTGATCCAAGAGCACATGTATTAGGAACAAATAGCCAAAAATGTGTTGAAACAAAAAGCAGTGGCCAGAATCCATAGCTAAATAGACTGTTTAATTTAAACTTAAGTAGGCAGAAGCATTATGACAACTGCATACTTCTACCAGCTTCAGTAAAACGTCATGTTAAAACTAGTTTGTAACAAAGCTTTAGTTTCCAACCAAAATTTAGAACTGGCTTAAAAATTTGGAAGACCACCAAAGATACTTGAAATGGACGTCAAGCAGCCCACTGAGCATAAACAACTAATTCTACCTTTTGTATTCTTATTAAGCATAAATAACTTAATGGTTGAAACGTTTATATACAAGCCCAAAAAAACAAAATGTGTGACAAATAAATTTATCCTTGAAAGGAATCATCTAACAGAATAGAGCAATTGTCATTGGAGAAAACACAAAGTAAAAAATACAAAGTATGCAGGCTCCAGGGAGAGATAGTAAAAAATATACCTAAATATGATTATTTGATCAGGTTTTCTTTTCCCTGAACTCGTATAGAAGTCCAACAGAAGCTCCCTGAAAATGAAATAGACATTAACTATGACATAAAACCACAGTTGCTTAAGAGTTAATACAAATCTTGCAGTAGTTTGTCAATTTCACAAAATCGGAAACCACCATTTTTTCAACAACTAGCAGAAAGAAATACAGACTTCAAACCTGATGATGCCATCATCATGCTTGTCAGACACTTGCTTAAATAGGGAGTCTATCATTTCAACCTTTGGGGACTGAGTACGCACAGATGCCCTATATCGTGAAATCAATGGCCACTGCCTGGAGCTAACCACCTTACGTGTTTAAAAGTAATACCCGTGAGTGTGAAACACAGAAGGAAAAACCTCAAAGTTTTATAATTATATATTTACATAATTACAAACAGCAAAAATTACACAACCAGCAAAATTAAACCAAAAGGAAAATGAACTAGAAAAACCATCAAAACGGATCAAATCCATGTGAAATGAAGAAAATTACCGCTGCAATTGACGGAATATCAGACTGCCCAGGAGAACCATGGGAGACATCCATCCCAAGAATAATAGTTGGAACCTTAGAAACCAGTGGTATGGAAGGTGAATATTCTACAGCTAACAAAGAATTCAACCCACCAAGCTGCATGAATCAAAAAGTGGTTTAATATGCAAAACATCACGCAAATGAGAAATTTTTAATCAAACGCTCAAAAGAAAAAGAACTGAGTAAAGAAAAGAAAATGGGGCAAGAAGTTTCAGGTCTTGAGAACAATTTTTATAGAAAAAGAAAGAAAGAACTAACTTTCGCATTGATCTTGAGTAGAACATTTGTAAGATACTGGTCATTAACCCTCTGAGGAGCAATGCACTGAGTGACTATTCCAAAATCAGCTAGGTTCTTTCTTTTCCATGGCCCTTTCACAGTCAGGAAACGTGATTTATCAGAAAAATCAAAATGCAAGACTGTCACTGAGAAGAGATAAGTTCACAAACCATAAATGTCAGAATTCTTCCTCTCAGGTAGTAAACAGAGAAGGAACTTTGGTGCTCCAGGAAGCTTTTCTTGTATCATCTCAAACATCTTCTCCACTCTAACAAGTGCTGTTGCTCGTCTAAACTGAGGGTTCTCCTCAAACACATCAAAGGGATCTTCTATAGGCTATGAAAGGGGATTAAGACAAGTTATCAATCCCAAAAGTCATCTATTGTTCAGATAAACTCCAATACATCAGAAGACTCACAATTCCTTTCATATTTGCACATTTTAACAGATCTCGTACAAGAGCACGAATATCACATCGTGCAGAGAAGTTCACAACTGCCCATCGTTCAATCTTAGATGGCTCCACCAGTTTCTGTGGAAATATCCCATAATATAATGAGAATAGACAGTCAATACAACAATAGTAAAATAAGCAATACCTTGTTGTTGAAGTTCCATCTTCCATTTCGAGGAAAGAAATCCTCTCCATTCCCCACTTTTAGCTGTTAAAGAAATAATTATGTAGAACTTAGCATGGCCAACTACCCTAACAATCACAAAATTTTGATTTAAAATCTCAAGTTACTTGAGGAAAATAGAGCATTTACCCTTGGAGCTGATAGAACACGACCTTCCAGTTGACTAAAATCAGAATTAATTGAAATACCACAAGATCGGAGCATGGGCTCATTACCATAGTTGCTCTTTTTGATAGCCTGCAGGAAAAGACACCAAAAAGATATCCATACAATGCACAACAGACAACTGCATAAACTTAAGCATGAAACTTACACTAGATAACACATTCATCCTCTCTTGTGGCTTTTGTCTTGACTTCTCCACCAGAGAAGATCGTTGAAGTGTCGAGAGAGCTTTTGTATAACGTTGCAAGGGTACCAAAGAACAAAGCTAAAATTGACCAACAATGAATTGGTGAAATGCAATGCAACTCATAAACATTGTAAACATTTTATACAGATATATCTTATCACCTCAACGGGAATGTAAGTAGGTCGTTTTGGCTTGCCAACATTAATGCATGGAAGATTTGCAGAATAATGCAAGTCTATGTGTCGACGATTGACAAAGTAATCATAAACAGTAATCTCGATGGACTCAACCTCTTCATCACCATCCTTTACAGATTTCTGTTTCAATTGAAACCTACAAGCAGCAAAGCCATTAAAAAAGTGTAATCCTGCCTCATCAAATTTATTTGCAGAGAGTTAAAGATTTAGCACAATGTCACCCAAAACAAAATAACACCAGATGGACATACATTTGCTCCCTACAAGGTTGTTCACTCAAGCCAGTAATTTTGTACTCTTGATTCGAGGGGTTAACTTTAATCCTCAGATTTTTCAGCGTTCTTTTGGCCTGATAAACAAAATAATGTAAATGGCATCTCAGCACAATTAAGAGAGAAAAAGGATAAGGGCCCATGCAGCTGAAACTCAGAACAATGAGTGTTACCTTGGCCCAGTCAATGAAAGATGGATCTCTAACATTTTGATTAGCTATTAGAAAATCCACAACAGGACCAGGCTGTATAATCATTGTAGTAGACACATCTGGATCAAAGAATCAAATTTCAAATTGGAAAGATTAAGCAGGTTTGTTCAAACATAAAGAGTAAATGCATCAGACATCAATTCGTACCAACATTTAGAGACAAGCCTCCCTGAGTGGTTCTGAAACTAGAATGGAATCCCCTACAGCCCATAACACCACCTCCCAAGGAGACAAAATTGTTTTGATCATTGTGAAAAAAAGATTGTCGAACAAGGAGACAGCCCCTAAATAATTTATAGGATTATTACATATATGAAAAAGTAAATGCGTCTAAATGAAAAGAGTAAAACATAGGTGCTGGAAGACAAATAATAAAACGTCGAGGCATATTATCATCAGTTACGACAAAAGAAATGGACCCAAAATCACACAAAGAGAATAAACAACAAAGATTATTAACTGCTTTGATGCATTCTGCCGCAAAATAATATCCAAAACCCTTAATGCTTCTTGTGAGTTCTCAGATTCCTGTCCTCGTAAAGCATTTGCTATGGCTTGCATAGGAATTTTGGCAGCAAAACTTATCTCCACTTTGAATGTTTTGGTACGATAAGGACGTTTCATTCTCTTTCTGTCACCGCAATTTGGACTTTCACTTCCATCAGGACTGGCATTTCCATTATTTCTGCAGATGAATTATATCCAAACCACTTGGATGAAAGAACTAGAGTCACAAATAACAGGAACATAAAAGTAAAGCAATCAGATAATCTTAATTAGACCAAACAGAGTGAAGATTACCGATTGGACGTTACATCTTCAAGCACAGCAGTGAACTCAAGTTTGTTGCGTGGAAGTGGACCAACCGTGAACAAGCTCTTCTCCCCATCATAAGCAAAATTCTTTCCATTAAACTCAGAATCATAAGTTTCATGTACCCTATCAATGACTTTTCTTCCTACACCCTTGCCAGTAACCTGGCGGCCATCTTCATACAAGACAGAAACCTGTTCCGCATGAAATATGAACTCAACAAGTTGCAAAATTTTTACCAAATTAGTAACCAAACATCCAACTTACGCTGTAGTGGTAGAAATCACCCTCAGCATTGGAGACGTTAACTTTGAAATGATTTGTCTTCAAAGGAATCGTGTGACCTTTGGTTCCAAGGCCACGCCTCGCAATTGGAACCCGTACATCCTTCTTCTTCGCTACTGTTTCCGGTACTATATTTGGTGGAACAGGTGGAGGAGGTGGTAGGGCATCTTCTGAACCATTTCCATCAGCATCAAAGGATTCCATAGCCTGCAAGTAACAAAAACATTTAAACAAAAAATAGAAAAAAATAGGAAAACGAAATCAATAAAAAAAAGTATATTTGGGAATAAATGCTCATAAATTGCTACAGTATATAACCATTCGATCAGAACTACATAAAAGACGAAACTATAACCTCAAAACACAAAGAAAAAAGCACGAAGGAATTCCAGGAAGAAGTTAGCGCAAGGTCAAATGTCCATAACAAGTAGCCAGACTAAATCTTATCACAACAAATACGAAATTGAATCGCTTCAGTGATTAAGGAAATCGACAAAACTTTAAAACTAATGCACAAACGAAAGCAACATGCAAGCACATTTTACTGTCAAATATTGACTAAAAATTTTTAAAAAGCTGAAAACGAACATTATAATTTATTACTGGTTATTTTCAACCATGTAGAAAAGAGAGAACATCTTAACAACCTCTCTGCCAGTTAGGGTAAGGCCTATAGAACATATATTCAGCCTCTCTACTAGTTGAAAAAGAGAGAACACATAAACGGCCAAAATAACCCAAAATGGAGTAGAAAACACAGCTGCATTATTTAAAAATAAACAGATAGAACACGACGCCGGCGATCACAAAACGAGCAAATCAAAATCCAGTGAAGCAAATTAAAGCACTACCTCAAGCACCAACAAAGGATAGAAATCTCAAAACAGAAACCAAAAGTATAGCACACCACAGACACTAAACACCTCCACAAGCGACCAAAACCCTAGAACCCGAGACCGAGAGAGGCAGTTTTTCCTCGGTTAGCGGCAAAATCTCGTCGCAAATCAAGTGAGAGTGATATCAGCTGTTACTTTATAACGTAATCTAGTCCCGGGGGAAGTATAATCCAACCCCAATTCTGATCAGTGTTACTCGCGATTACGGCCGTCCATCCTGGAACCTATGAATATTTCCCTATCCCCACACCTAAAGACGTGCTGATCAGATTCCCTTCTAGTGTGTACGTCCGCAGCCTATCAAACCTCAATCAGTATCGACTATACAGGATAGTGATAGGCGGTAGTTGGTTTTGTCACGCCCTCTCGATTCCCTCGTTGGGGATTCTTCTCATGCTCTTTTACTTCACTGACTATTTTACCCTCACATAAATCCCAGATTGCCCCGCATACCCTGACCTCCTATGCTATTACCAACGTAATTTTTTGGTCAGAATTTTTATAACGCTGGTCATTTTGGCACTACATGTAGGGATAATGCTGGAATCACGGCCAAAATCAGAACCTGTACATCTGTTTTGGTAGTGAATGTTCGGTGTGGGCCACTGAACAACTTTTGAGACATTGATTTGGATGATTCAAAAATTTTTGAATTTAAAAATTTTAAATACAGGTTATGATGAGCATATCCAAATCTGACTTCAATCTATGATCGTCTTAAAAGAAGAATATATTTGATTATTAATAATATTAATGTACTTATGATTTATTATAAATAATAATTATTTATTAGATAAATTATTTTTATAATTTAGTTAATAAAATAAATTCAACCAAATTTTTATATAATATTTATTGATAAATTATTAGCAAATTATTGTTTTTTATTAAAATTAATAATTTAATTGATTAAAAATTTAATATTTATTTTAGTTTTTTATTGTTAAAGAAATTTTTATTTGGAATTTATATATTTTAAAGATATTATAATTTTAATTAAATTTATTAGTAATCAATAGACAAATTATTTAATTTTTTAAATTATTATTTAAGATAATAGTTGATAAGATGTTATTTTGATATATTTACTGGAATTGTCTCTTTTATTTTGAATAAATTTTGGAAATTAAATAGAAATATTTTATTTTATTTTAGGTAATGAAAAATAAAATTTGCATTAGGGTAGAACATTATTAGTGAAAATCACAAAATTAGGAAAAAATAGATAAATAACTGCAATAGATAAGGCTAAATCACGTTATATCCATTTAAAGAAATAGAGTCTAATTAGGAAGCTTCTTTCCAAGCTTATTATGTAGGGAGTTTGATTTGTTTAAGAAGTGAATATTTGCAATATAGAATTAGACTAGGTTTAGACAGGAAGACAATAGAAAAAGACCTCTCTCCACATCCTCTGTCCGTTTTCTTTTTATGATGTAGTTTGATTTGCGATGCGACGGAGATAAGTACTTATTTACCGTAATTTTTAAATACAGTCATTTGTTTAGATCTACAGGCAAACAATCAGAGGTTGGAAGAAAGTACTGTACCAACACAAAAATCGATAAGTAAAAAGAGGGTTGTGGTAGAAAATTACTTTTACGGTAGAAATTCTACTTTCTATTAATAACCTTCTAATAATTATTATTTTCCATTATACCCTCAACTAATAGAAAGCAAGTCTAACATATCGTCTTCTTAATTCACTCTTTTTTATATTTTTCTTAT
>JANZXP010000195.1:5455543-5465823 GCA_027576715.1 Erythroxylum flavicans | reverse complement strand
TTCACCACTTCTTTTACTTTATGCTCAAACAAATTTTTTCCTAAATGAGTAAATTCAATACTAAATATTATAAATAATTCAATCAATAATTCAATATACGGCTTCTAAATTTTATGAAGTAAAGTGTAAACAAAATAACCAACTATCACAATACCACAATTTACAATTTTCATGAAGCAAACATTCAGCATTTCGGCTCTCCCATTTACTAAACCAACCAAACCAACCATCAATTTCACAAACAACTTCAACAAATCCGTCTCCACTCTCCACCAATTTACCAACTTCAAATCCATCTTCAAGAATCCAACACAAAGATTTTACCAGAAAATTTTCACAATTTCATTCCCCAATTCCATTCCTCACGGCTCAGTCACAACTCACAACACAAAGTCAGAAATAATTCAATTAACACACATTCTAACAAAATTTAGGAAAAAAACACACCCAACAACAATCACAATTTCAGAGTATTTTCGGTGATAGAGTGATGGGTCGGGCGGGTCCAGATCTGGGTATTATTCCCAGATCTGTCGGTCCTTGTTGGTGGAGACGGCGAGTAGACGATCGGCGACAGGTGGAGATGGCGAGTTGGCGACCGGCGACAGGTGGAGACGACTGACGGAGCTGGCGAGGTGGCGTCGCGATCTGACCCGTGAGTGGCGACCCGTGACCCGCGACTGAGCTGGACGTCTCGTGGTGGAGGAGCAGTCAACCAGCGACGGAGACGACGACGAACGGCCGAGAACGGAGGAGAGACGAGAGTCGGTGGAGGAGAGACGACAAACCTGCGAGAGGAAAAACGATAAATGAGAGTGAGAGCCAACTGAAGAGAACGTCGGGTGGGGGGGTTTGTAGTTTAGGTTTTTTTTTTTCAAATCAGTCCTCAAAGTTTGTAAATTTACGGTACCGGCCCGGTACCTTATGGTATTGTCAGTACCGGCCGGTACCATGCGAAAACGTCCGGTATTTGAGGCCGGTACCTCCCTCTCCCTTACCGTTCCGTTTTTCGGCCGGTACTGGCCGGTACGGAACGGAACTCGCAACGCTGCTTTGAACCCCACATTCGACTATGGATCTTCTTCTCATCCTCCAATTGAGGAAACTTATTCGATGCTTCTTTAAAATCACTGAACCGCATTTTCATATTCTTTGATGTTGGGAATTTAGTCTCAAAATGATGAAGTTTAAGTATGTTTAATCAATTAGTTTAATTAAACGACATAGTTTGTTAAATTTAATAAGTTAGTTTAATTAAGTTTGATGTGTATAAATATTTAGAGTTTATAAAACGTGTAACAAGTTATATTAGTAAAGTTAACAGAGACGCTAATATCGGTCTATAATAAAAATTTGAGTATTTAATTATAATTTTTAAAGTTCAGACTATAATTAAAAAATTAAACAAATATTTTTTTGTAATTAACACTTTTACATTCTAAGAAAAAATTTAACCACTTATATATATTTATCTAAGATTCATTAGATTAAATACTTTAATCTTATTTAGATATCGATACACCACTGTAACGGATACATGAAATGACTTTATATTGTTTATCCTGGGCCATTCCAAAAAATTAATGAAGATAAAGTTGATCTATTAATTAAATTAATGGTTTTTAAATTAAAAACAATTAAAAATTACTAATTGTTAACAAATTATTTGCCTGGCATTCCTGCAGGAAGAAGCTTAGCTTGGACTCCGCACTCCAGTGGTACTTTTAACTGTTGATCTTGTCACCGTCTACTGGTTAATCATCTTGAAGTAGTGAAGAGTGGCGAGGGATGATAACTTGTTGTTATTAACCTATTAAAATAATAAGTACTTATTCTTATGTGTTTTATATTGTTGTTTTGATAACTACTAAAATATGAAAATACGTGTTTGATAGGTGTAGTTACTGTTGCAGTTGCGATTGTTAAAAAGAAATAAAATGACTAAAAAATCTATTGATTTAATAAATTATTAATTGTTGTATAAATAATTAAAAATATATTATTAGTCATTTAAATTTAAAATTATAATAATAAAATATTAAATTAAAATTAAAATATAAATAAAATAAATTTAGTAAATAGAATATTTCATAAAAAATATTATTAATCATATAAATTTAAAATTATAAATAATAAAATATTAAATTAAAATAAGAAAAATAAAAAAATTAGTAAATTAAATATTTCGTAAAAATATATATTATTAGTCATAGAAATTTAAATTATAAACGGAGAAGACGATATGTTGAACTTACTTTCTATTAGTTGAGGGTATAAAGGAAGATAATAATTACAGAAGGTTATTAGTAGAAAGTATAATTTCTATCGCATAAACACTTTCTTACAGCAACCCTCTTTCTACTTATCGATTTCTACGGTGGCATTACATTTTCCTCCAACCTCCGGTTATTCGCCCATAGATTCAAGGTTGAAAACTGCGATAGATAAGTACCTATCTCTATCGCACCACAAATCTAAACGTAATTTATATGAAAGCACAATCTAAATCGTAAAGCTATTGTGTTCATTTGGTTAACGACCAAAAATAGGTTTCGGCCATGACGAATGGTTTGATGATTTTGACCCTATATCCATAGTCTGTAATTTGCTGAACGAGAATAGAAATCACTTATTTTTTGAATGCGTTTATACCAAACTAATTTGAAGCAAAATTATGGTCATGTTACAATTACTCAGATATAGCTTTTGTTGGACGGAAACTTTTAATTTTCTTATACATTATGTCACCCACGATAAAGCAAATGGCAAGATTACATTGACTGCTTTTCATATTATTATTTACTCAATTCGGAAGGAAAGGAATAGGAAGATATACAATTCATATTATTATTTACTCAATTCGGAAAGAAAGGAATAGGAAGATGTACAAAGATGTTGAGAGAGCAAATATTAACTTGCGGAACATATAGTTGATTGAATTAGAGCTACTTTTATTTCTAATGATCAACAACGCTGGATTAATTCTAATCTGAATCTGAATTGGTCGTTATAAACCATAGATAATGTGTATTTTAAAAAGCGAGTTTTTATTTGTAGCTACCTTTTCTTTAACTTTCAAAAAAATTAAATTTAATAGTTAGAATTAATTCAAAATTTATAAGCATAGTTGAAATTCAACTCAACTTTTTTTAAGAATTACTGTAAAAGGAGACATTCTAAAATGAAATTTCACAAACTATTATCAAGTTTAATTATAAATTATTCTGAAACACCTTCAATCTTACCTAACATGGCACCTGACACGTCTATTGACGGGCACATAATAGCCACCCATACCTTATGTGGAAAAAAAAATATAAATATTACATTAACGTAATACATTAAAAAATATATTTTTTATATTAATGATCCTTAAAAATTGCTAATTGTCAATTATGTATAAAGATGCCCGTAGGGTAATCAAGTTGATAGAATGAGAGACATGAGTTAAAAGATTCTTCTTTTGAATTTCTCAACTTACATTTTTTCGATTGAACTTGTCGTACAGGACTTATCTAGTGCGGAGCACCTAATTGATGTGATTGATTTATCTAATGCACGTCCACAGAATAATTATTGCGAATTTTTCCGTTAAAAAAATTACTTATAAAGATACTTCACAGACGTAACTCAATCTCAATCTACATATATTTATTCCAAACAAATATAATATCAATATAGTTATCTATTTTATATTATATAGTATATAAAAGTATTTTAAGTATATTTCAAATAATTTATACATTTTGTTATAATTTAAATTCTACTCCTACAAATTAAGTAGAATAATTTATTAATTAAAGGTTTTATAAAATCGAGCATAATCTTTTATTCTAATTAATGATAAAAAAATTTAACCGGTTTAATCGTAAAAATCTTGAACCATTCAACTTTTCGGTTTGATTTATTTTAATAATTCTTGTTCTAAAATAATCGATCAGTTTATTAATTAACCAGTTAATTTTCTTAAATTAATAAATTTTTATAAATAAATAATATTTTTAATTAAATTTTAAAATTTTCAATGGAGTTTAAAATTCGGCCAATTAGGTTGTAATGATCTTCAATATGCATGTGCATTATCTATTTTTGTACCGTAATGTTTTTAACTCTATCAAGTATGAAAACAATATCCTCAATCTCATGCTCTTTTAGCCGAAGTTATCTTCTATAAATCTCCCTTGACGAAAATAAGAATAATTCAGATTTGAGTATCCCAACTACTTCCACCACATGTTCACTTGCATCCCACACAATAATATATATCTAAAGGCATTAAGAAGAGTCTCTCTCCTAATTAGGATAAGACGATTCTTATGAGTCATTGTGATTACTTAATCGCAAGATCTCATGTAATTTATATTAAATATCAAGTAACTATTATACAAATTGATACATATGGAAGTTCATCATCAGGAGACTCCTTAGCAGGGAACAATTTGAGTCAAAATGAAAGTATGGTTTGCCAATTAATCTTTGACAATGGCTTTCTATATAAATAATGTGAAAGTTGAAACCAAGAATGGTTGATCGGACGCTTTGTTCTTCCATTAATGAAGCTTAGCTTTATGGTTGATCATCAATGCAAGGAAGATTGAGTGGGTCCTAAGTTTTTGTTTTTTCAAATCAGTCAAAAACAGAGAAACCTTTCTCTGTCGCTGTCACGCCACCAGTTCTTGATTCCCGTTTTATTCTTTTGTCTACAGTCTTGATCTGGACTCGAGATTCAGTAGAGCTAGTACAGAAGAGATAGAGGGCAAAGGGGAAAAGAATTAAAGGGAACCAAAAAAAAAAAAAAGAAGTGGAAAAAGGAGCTGGTCTTCTCTCATCTGCTGTTTCTCCTAAATTTGCTCTGGTGTTGCCATCTATAATTTTCCTAATTTCCTTACGATCTTTTCCCTCTTCAAATCTTTACTATTTCATATCATTTCTTTCACTTCACTTCAGCTCTCTTCTCCAACTCTCTGTCAGACTGTCACAGTGCCTTTTTCTTTTTTATACCATGAAGATTGTCCGCACATCTTCTATTATCTTTCTGAGTTAGTTTGACGTATCTCTGTCAATGGAATGTTATTGGGTCTGGTTTTAAAGGATCTGGGTCCTCTGCAATTTTTCTTATTTTTGACGCCATGTTCTTCTGGTTGACAGAATATCGAAACCCCATGTTTAGAGCTTCGTTTCCAGTGATTATGAACTCTTGCTGTAATTGGTATTTGACTTGCGTCTCCATTTCCTTCACGTGCATCAGTTTGTTCTCATTAGTGCCGTTTTCCAGTTCATAATCCGGCTGGAGGACGTTTTGTACCTCGTATTTGCTTTCTTTTTAAAGTATATTTCGGGTCGTATTGGTTTGTTGCTTCTTTTTCCTTTGCTTTGGATTGAGTGATAAATCTTTGGTACTTTTTTTTTCTTTTCTTTTGGTGGGGAGTTGAGAATTATCAGTGGCTGGTTTCTTCATTTCAATTCGACGACATTCACTGAACTTCATTTTGTCCAGGTGAGACTCTCTTTCTCTTTCTTTTCAATTTTGTTGAGTCCAGATTTGCGCTAGACTCGATAGAGATTGATATACAAGTTGGTCCAAGTGTTGATAAGGGAATCTATCACTTATGTTGATAAATGCTGAAATGAACAGAATATGAAGCTAAAATTGACTCGTTGATACTAATAGGTTGGCCCAGATTATAGAGGGCAGTCGATGGCTAAAAGAAATGGGATTCCTCTTTTTTGGAAGCGATCAATTCTTTCAGGAGTATAATTTTCTCTACGGTGTCGGGTGTTTGAGCAAGTTTATGGACTCTTTATCATGGATACTGTGTAGCTTATTGTCATGTTCTTCAGAATGCGAAGAAGTCTAATGTTTTCTGTAAATCGTCTTTAATTCTGTAATTGTTAACCTGAATTGTTCAGATAGGGAGTATGGTGACAGGAAGTGAGGACAAAAGAAGGACCAAATGCCGTCAAGATTCACTAGTTGAAGATGATAGCAATGGAGGAACTTTGGATGGAAACGGTCCTTTGAAAAAGGGCCCATGGACCTCTGCAGAAGATGCAATTTTAGTCGACTATGTCAATAAGCATGGGGAGGGGAATTGGAATGCGGTCCAGAAGCACTCGGGGCTTTCCCGATGTGGGAAAAGCTGTCGTCTCCGATGGGCAAATCACCTAAGACCAGATTTGAAGAAAGGTGCATTCACTTCAGAGGAAGAGCGGCGAATCATTGAGCTCCATGCTAAGTTCGGAAACAAATGGGCTCGAATGGCTGCAGAGGTTGGTACATTTTGAGGTTTCTTGAGTAACATGTCTCGTTTTCTCTTTCTAGTGATACTGTTTAGATGGTCAGCAATGTCTGATCACAAATCTTTATAAGTTCATACATTGGATTATTTACAGCTTTGCCGGCATGAAATTGTATATATTGGTGCATCAAATCAAGCTGCCTAAAATATGACATGAATTATGGGGTTGCATGGCATGCAATCAGATCTAGGCAACACCCATTCTCGTCACACACTCAAACGTATTAAAGCGGACATCATAAATGTTTGAAGGTTTTAAGCTTTACAACTTAACTGAAGAAGCTGTTATCTTAGGCCGACAAAAGTGTTTCTATTTTACTCAAATTTTAACCTAACATCAGAGTATGTCCAAGAATGGGGATTAGAGCTTTCAGGTTCGATATTGGTTTAAGGCACCAACCCTTGCATCAATGCCAGGATATTTGGAGCCCGATCACAAACTTGAATTTCAGGTCCACCTCTGAAGGTAAAACATGGACTTTTGACTAGGGCATGGCTATTTTCCTTGCTATGAGGAAAAAGTTGCCAAAAGTAAAGAAGAATTATTGTGATGGAGGAATTTACTTAATTTATAACAGACTATACTGGTTATTGATGGTGCTAGGCCAAGTCAGAATGTTGATATTTCCGAAAAATAATGACCTGGAAAGGAACATTTTCCATACTTTGGTATAGAAATCAATCTAATTTGGATATGTTCGTCTATCCACTCCTTGTTAGTCTCATGTTAATCTTATTTGTTTCCTTTATTCTAAATTTTGATAGCCTTGTTCATTAATTGCAATATCATACACGCATAAAATTCAGAGACTACGGACTGTTTTGTACTGTTGAGAATTAACAAACCTAAGAAAGCAACTTCGATGTTTCTTCTCTTACCTTTTAAGCACATTTTAAAGCCAAAGATCACTAATGGCTGCATGCTAAGTTTACAGTTGTAGAATCAGGTTATTCATGGTTTCCAATTCTAATTCATTCTGGGTTCTTAGACAAGTACAAATTTCATATGAAAATAGTGAAATATTATCTTAATGACATGACAAGTATACTTCAGGACGTTTGCTTTTTGATGAGTGCACTTCACATTTTCAAGTTACTATGTGGTAATTGCTTCCAATTCCAACAAGTATATGTCTCACTTTTCCTGTTTATTTATGCTTTCACTTACTTCATGTGTTTGTGATGTTTCTTCCTCTTACAGTTGCCTGGACGCACAGATAATGAGATAAAGAATTACTGGAATACAAGAATAAAGAGACTGCAACGAGCCGGCTTACCAATTTATCCTCCTGAAGTGTGTTTGCAAGTGTTTAATGGGAATCATGAAATTCATAATATGGGTACAGTGCAAACTGGGGAAATAGCTGATCCTAATCTGATACAGCAGGACCATTTTGAGATTCCGGAAGTGCAATTTAAAAATCTAGAGCGTAATCGAGGTGTTTTCTCTTATTCAACGAGTCTGGTCGATATACCTGCAGGCACTATACTGAAACAAAATGCAGATGCTACCCCTAGTTGCCCCCTTATGCTCCCAACAATTCATCCTTCCAAGCGACTTCGAGATTCAGAGACTTTCTTTCCTGTTGTGGATGGTAGTGTCAATTGTGGTCTCCCAGCATTCAGTCAGTTAGATTTTGCATATGAAACGATATCAGAGCCAATCGGCTTATCCGCACCATATGATTCTGGTTTCAACACCTATGAACAGCCACCATTGGATGTTCTTCCGGGCAGTCATGCCCTATTAAATGGCAGTTTGTCTTCTGCTTCTGTGCCCCTTAGTGGGGCTATGAAGTTGGAGCTCCCTTCACTCCAATATTCAGAAACTCGGCAAGATAGCTGGGTCACACCACCTTCTCCACTGGCATCTCTTGAGTCTGTTGATACTCTTATTCATTCACCCCCAACAGAACCAATGCAGTCAGAGTATCTTTCACCTCGAAGCAATGGCCTCTTAGAAGCAGTGCTTTATGAATCGCAGACTCTGAAAAACTTGAAGAGATGCTCAAGTCAGCAAGCTTCAGATGCCTTGGAAATACCAGGTGATGTGGCAGATGCTTGTGCGACTAGGTGGGAAATGCATACCGATCCAATCTCTCCTTTAAGCCATTCTGCTGCTTCAGTATTTAGCGAGTACACTCCTATAACCGGAAGCTCACCAGATGAGCCAGGTTAGGGTAATACTAAAATGATCATATGTATTCTGTAGCTTGCACTCCTGGGACTTCTGCTTTATTGATGAATTTGGCCATAAATTTCTCACAGGATGTGTCGCTAAGCCTGAAACGGCAAATCAAGTTTCAACCCCCTGTTTTGAAGATAAGATGGACATGATGAGGCCGGACGTATTACTCGGATCGTGCTGGTCACTTGGCAATGGATGTTTCAGCGAACAAGGCACTGGTACTGAGAGTGTTGAGGCAGAGGCACTTGCCTGCGAAGACACGAGCAACTAGTACTGGCAAAGGGATCTTACAAATTGTAATTGAGTTGCTAATCTTTGCACTTATTATTTGGCTCACCGTCTGGTCATGACTGAAACTTAAATAGTCATTCTTTACTATCTACTGCTGATCTTGTTGTCTACTTTAGCTGCTAATGTATGAACATCAACTTGTACGCTGTTTTGAGCTTAGAACGCCGAGGACTTTTTGCTTTGTACTTGTATTGATCTTGTATGTAGCAACTCCAAAGATAAAGGTAAAAGATAAAAGATGCCCATTATAATATTTTTGAAATTTAATAATTCTTAAGAAATGGTATGTTTAGATCTGTTGTATTTAGAAAAATATATTTTTATTAAAAATAAATATAAGAGGACATAATGAAATAACAATAATATTCTTAGTTAGAAGGATTTGGTAAATAAGGTTCTAAATCAGCAATTTAATCTGGAAACTAAGATGGTTGGTCATACTTAATTTGATTAGAAAATAAGTTATTTTTGTTACTTCATAAGACAACTGTAAAAACTTGTGATTTTAATCAAATTTGAAGTTTAATTGAATATGTATTACATAATTCGAATCTAATCGAACATTTAGTTGATGGACTCGAGACTAATTCAAAATTTAATCAAATCGAACTTGATATGTTGATTTTGGTCAAACCGATTTGAACTTGTTTATCAACAGCTATACGTGATTTTGATTAAATGATCTTATTATTGTTTTCTTATAGGTTGTTTAGTTTTAATTCTATTGTTTGTAATTTTTAATTTTTGTTTACCTTTTAAATAAATAAAAACTTATTTAGCTATTAATATCAATATAGTTCTGTTTTTATTAATGATGATAATTATATATTAGATAAAATTTAAAAAATTTTAATTAATTAAATTTATTTTAATGCTTATATAATATTTATTAATAAATTATAAATAAAATTATTTATTTTGTTAAAATAAATAATTATAAAATTTAAATTTATTTATAAATTTAAATTAATTTTAAATATATTAATTATTAAATCAAAATTTATTTGAATTTTATATATTCTTAGGATTCTTTAAATTCAATTATATTTATTAATAATTATTTAATTAATTTTGTTTTATTTTATTATAAAAATTAAATTAAAATTTTCATCATTTTAGTTAATTAATTAATTAAGTATAATATTAAATTAAATTATTCATAACTCTTATTAATGAATAAATAATTAAATAATATATTTAGTTTATAGTAAATTCGATTATGAAAAAACAGAAAAATAAAATAAATCACTTTTACAGATAGTTTTTATAAACTTTGGAAACTAAGAAAAACTAACAGGGTGTTTGGAATCCTTCGAATTGAATCCATTAACGAATTGGATTCAATTACATTAATGAGATCGAATTGAATTCAATATACACTGTTTGGAACAAATCCAGTAATACTAGAATTGAATTCAATTACACTGTTTGGAACACAATCAAAATGAATTCAATTATTTCATATGACACATTTACCCCTGACTAAAAAATAATCTTATTAA
>JANZXP010000195.1:5407194-5440090 GCA_027576715.1 Erythroxylum flavicans | reverse complement strand
ATTTCATAGTCTCTCACTACCAAAATCACCAAAACAAAATATGAACCTATCCACACTTCTCATGTACTGCTCGAAATTTTCTAAGAAAAGTTTCGGGGTCCAACACCGTTATCAAATTTTGTGTGATATTTTGCATTACTACAAATATGGCTTTTTCTGGATCGTTTCTGATTATTCTTGTGAATCAACGTGTACTAGAACACCTTTGTCGACAAAATAGAACTACCGACAAAATTTTTCTATTCATGAAATTCACTATTCACATGAATAGTGACCTTGCAGAAAAAATTGACAAATTTTACCACAAAAAAGCTCTGATACTAGTTGTTGAGAAAATTATGATAAAAAAGCCAGATTTGTAGTAATGCAAAATATCACACACAAAATTTGATGACGGAGTTCGGTCAAATTTGCTTACGTCTCCGGATTTGTTGCAGATTTTTTGTTGAAAGGAGAAATTATACACTCATAACTCAAGAAAATTACTCTTAATTTTCTTTTACTAAAGCTTCTCTCTAAGCTTTAAGTTTTGACATTTTTTGTGTATATTGTTATTAAATAGAGGAGACCTTATATAGGCCTTCGATATTCTCAAATGTCAAGATTAGACAGCCTAACTTTGACAAAGTTTGGCTAACAAAATTAGGCGGCAGCCAAAATGGCTGTTGCCTTGACTAACATGGCCAATTGATAGTGATGGTCGATTTGTTGCATCTTTAAACATTGAGATTGAATTGAATAGCTCACTGGGTTTTCAACTTGGCATTCATCAGTGGATGATGGGAGTATTATCAGTTGTTCTTGTTAGATTTTGTATTAATCTTGGGATGTTTTTCCCTTATGAATTTCAGGCTGCGCCTACTACTGGAGATGACGATGATGACTTGGATTTATTTGGAGATGAGACTGAGGAGGATGAGAAAGCAGGAGAGGAGAGGGAAGCAGCTAAAAAGGTATCTTCGAAGAAGAAAGAGAGTGAGTTTGCTATTCATAATTTCAAGATGTTTGTAAGCAATTTGCTTGCTATAGTGTTTGCAACATGATTCTACAAATTCTATCCATTTGAGGGTCTCTTAGCTGCAGCTTAATTTTCATGTTTTGGAAAGAACATTTGAATGCCCTAATCTGCATCTGTTTACTAGAAGCTTGGAATCCAAGATATTATCTTCCTTGTTTATCTTTGCAGGTGGTAAATCATCAGTTCTTATGGATATCAAACCATGGGATGATGAAACAGACATGAAGAAGTTGGAGGAGGCAGTTCGGAGTATAAAGATGCCGGTCTTTTGTGGGGAGCATGTAGGGTCTTGCCTGCAATAACTCCATTCAGTTTTTAGTTTTGCTTTGTTATTGACATTGACTTAACTATTGCGTTTGATTTGGATTCGATACAGCCAAACTGGTTCCGGTTGGATATGGTATAAAGAAACTTCAGATCATGCTTACCATTGTGGATGACCTTGTTTCTGTAGATAATCTCATAGAGGAGCATCTTACAGTTGAACCTTGCAATGAACATGTACAGAGCTGTGACATTGTTGCCTTCAACAAAATATAGACAAAATAGCCGTTTCTGGCGTTAACTGCTGCCGGTTTTAGCAAAGCCATTTTTATTGGCACTAAATGCTACCCGTTTTAGCAATAGCCATTTTTGGGCTTTTCTGTTTCGCTGATTCTGTTTTCCAGATTTGTGAGATATGCAACACATCATAGGTTCATAGGTTCTGTCGTCTGTAAGATAACTTCAACGCCTTAAATTCACGTAAGGTCAAAAATTTTCACGCCTCAAATCTTTAATCTTATTCCATTAAATATCAACCATATAATTAGCCGTCCAAATGAAATAATAAATTATGGTATAGATGTGATTTAATAAAACATAATAGAAACATCGTAACTAAAATAAAAAATCTAATCTTAAATTTTCAAACTTAGCATGAATTACTATTGCATTTAGATGACTAATCATTATTATCGCCGCCGCCGCCGCCACTACCAAATGTATATATATTTTTAAAGATGTCTACTTTAATTTATCGATAAATTTGATAATAAGGTATTATTACTACCACCGCCGTCACCACTACCAAATATATATATATATATATATATATATATATATATATGTCTACTTTAATTTATCGATAAATTTGGTATTATTCATTAATTCCGGTGATGGTTTTTAGCCTCTTAGCAATAAATAAAAAAAGGTCATGTGACTAAGTCCTCACATACACTAAAAAACTTCCTAAATTGTTCTCAAGTTTTTAATTGATATTATCCAAGTTTTGTTGCAAAGTTTAATACTTCTAAAAACATTTTAAATTTGAATCATACTTATCATCAAAATAATTATCACTTTTAAAAATGTTACAAAATTTAAATTATATTATTTTAATACTAACTACGAAAACAATGATATGTTAATGAATTGATTCTAAATATTTACTTCATAATGAGATTAGGTTATAATAAGACAAAAGAAGAAAACATTTTTTATAAAATTATGAAAACAAAAAGATATTGTAACCAGATATTAATCCAAAGAAAAATTTTTGTTGAACTTGAAAATATAACAGAAGATCATCGGCAAAAGTTGCCATACAAAATTTCCTACGTGTTCCTAAGTTTATAATTCATAACATCAAATCCAGGTTTAGCCGTTAAATGGTTACCTACCATATTAATCCTTTGCCTGTTTACCCTTCTCCTCCCAAACAGTATCTCTAAACCAAAGTCAACTCTACAATGATACGGTTTTACCGACCTCTGAAGAATATTCACACGTGAAAAAAAGAACAGACACTCAGTTAAAATCTCATTAGAAAAGTCCGATAATACACAACTTTATCCTTACATAATAAAAAGGCTGATTCCAATAGACCCACACTAATAACATATTAGGTAAAAAAAATTAAAAGAAAAAGCAAAAGTATGTCTTTACAGCAAAGGGGATGAATTTTGTGGAAAATAATAATGTTGAGAAATGTATTTCTTGTTCTAAGCCATGAATGGATCAGACCAAATAAAATATATTTTATATAGAAAGGGATCAGACAGAATCGTGCTAAGTGGGTTTGAATATACACGGTATTTTGCACTTGTAAAAAGTTTTGGGGAGAAACTAAACAAATACATAATCAAAAGCAGTAAACATCATGGCAAGACCTACAACACATTGGATAGTTAAGGAAGATGTTTATCCTAAACACATTTTTCATCATAGCCAACACCTCAACTCCATATTATGAAGGTCAAAACTCTGCAATCTAGTTGCCAATACCCTTAGATAGTAAAAACTATTGCAGAGGAAGGTACCTTGGGCCACCATGAACCACGAGGAGAGATCAAGTCAAAAACAAACAAATGTCAACTTATATATAGAATGATCTTCCCCATTAAAAACCAACCACTTGGGACGAATTCAATTGGTCAGATCCCCTCAACAGTATGCTCAGTCAAAGATGAACATAAGTTCCACAACACAGCATTTTCGAGTTACAATCTTGGAGCAAGGCATCACTGAGTTCCAACAAGATGAACTTAGCATAGTACCAACTTCTTACCTTAAGAGGATGAGACCAAAATCCGGTAGATGCAGGGCAAGAAAGACGTCAATGCCGCAACTCCTTGCCTTGTGAAACGGAAGGTTCTCTCAGCAGTGTGAGAATTCAACATGTAAACAAATTTGAGACCTCAGTGTTCACACATTAAAATACTAAAAGTGAGACGAACTAAAAACTACAAGTGCCAACCAAACATCACTTTTCCTAACATCTTAGTTGGTGTCTATTGCCCAATCAGAAACCAGGACTAAAAGTTAATATGTTGTCACAAAAAGCAGTTTCGTGAGTAACTTATTACTACAACTTAAGTACCTAACCTAACCAGATAACTGAAAAATTATTTGTTTTAGTAACAGATGACACTTTAAAAATTCTAGCACCATCAAGAACTTGGTCCAGTAACTTTCTAGGATTGAAATCTTATTCCGGTAACGTCTAGAAGAACTTTCCTCATTAACAAGGAAAAATATAGAAAGCGATAAAAGCAGATAATGATAACTTGGATGTTGATGGTAGGGAATGTAAACTTAGCTCTTTACAGTAGTCACGCATAATCATAATCAACCACAAACGATAGATAATTACAAGCAGAACATGAAAACAAGCACAACAAATGACTGTTAAAACAAATCAGAGCAGAGACCAATCACCATAAAATTCTAACAAATTTCATATACAAGCAATAAAAACAAAATTATTAAACAAGGGGATAAACAAATACCACTGAAAATTTTTCGACCAAAATAATCCATAAAATGCACTATAAGCACATTGAGAAATTTAAGTGGTAACCTCATGAGTACATAAGAAATAAATAGTCGAAAAAGAGCATGAGAAAAGAGTTGTTCAGTATTAGACATTATAAATCCTACAGAAAAATATTACTGCCCCCTAGAAGTTTGACCTTTAACCGACATATTTAAGAAGCACATTGTGAATATAAAGTAATACATAATTTTGAAAACATGTGAAGGTTAATTAGTACTGAAATGGAAAAAAAAAATACAGGTTTGAGATTCTGGTCTTTATAGGGAAAACAGTAACTTTTCATTCCAAATTTCGTTTGCAAGAGTCCTGGAACTTCAGAAGAATCAGCAGTGCCCAAAACTAAATGATTGATGAATCTATGAGAGAATCTGCAGAATGAATAGATAAAGCATGAAAAGAGCTAATTTCAGAATTAGAAAGTCTTAAAAGTATAAACTGACAGAATAAATTAAAGTGCATACCTTACGAAATTAGACGGGGAAATCTTGGGTTTAGTTAAAATTACATGCAACCATATTATGACAGGGGACATTCTACATAAAATAAAACTACATAACACAAAACAAAAATAACAATATGGAACAAGGAAAATGTCAAGGTGCAAGAAACAGATAGATGGCTCTTCAAAAGAACCATAGCTTATAAATTTAAGTAGAACACTTATTGTCATAGCACAGTAACAAAGAGGAATTTTGCTAGCGGAAACAGAGATGAGAAGAATACAAGGAAGTTAACAAAACCTAAATATTATTCCTTCAGCAATTAATTGTTAATTAGATTTTCAGTCTTGATCATCTGAATCTTAATAGAGTACTAAAACATCAACTCTGTAATATATAAATAACCAACTACGCTTAAACCAACACTTAAAACAATTGTACTGCAACGCCACCTCCTCAACCATGATATGAAAATTTCATGGGAACTAAATGAAAGTTATTGCCGATTCTGTATACATTAGCGCATCATACATATATATGTCTCTTTCTTTCATTTCTTTTCTTTCATAAAGTTACTATGTTCATATTGCCCAGCTCTTTCAAATGATGAAACAGAATTAAGAGTAGAGGGAAAAAAGCAAAGATACTGAAAGAAAAGCTCACCTAATGTCCCATATAAGGACCACCCTGCTGAGACCTTCCAGCACCGCCCTGTCCTATTTGTGGGTTGATCTGTGGGTTCATATAACCCCCCTGCACTGGTTGCTGATTGCCATAAGCGGCACCAGCTTGATTCCCATATCCAGCAGGTGGTAATCCCTGGTTCACTGGTGCTCCTCCAAAGGTCCCGAGCAGATTCCCAAGCCCCAATCCTGCTCCTTGGCTTGCAATCAGTGCAGTCAAGGCCTGTCCAATTGCTGGATTCATACCCTGTGATACCATCCCGGGGTTAAATCCAGGAGATGACCCCGAAGGAGCCATCAAATGCCCAGGTCCAGATGCACTAGAGTTGAACTTTCCTTTCTTTGCCGAATGCTGGTAATGAGGCTGATGATGGTGATGCTGTTGATGCTGATGATGACCTCCACCACTAGAATTTCCAAAACCTTGTTTATTATATTTCGGAGTGTCAATTGCCTTCTGGCAGTGTAACGTCTGGCCGTCAAAATTCTTATAAGGGATCTCCAGCGCCCTCTTTGCACTCTCCACACTCTTGTACACAAAAAGAGCAAAACCCTTAGGCTTACCAGTAAGCTTATCAAGACCCAATGGACCCTCTTCAATCTCCCCAAATTGCCTAAAGAACTGAAGCAACTTCTCTGGGTCAACATCGGCCGACACATTGCTCACAAAAATCTTCCTCTGAGTATACTCCGACACTACTGGGGTTGTTGGAGGCTGAACCGGGGCCGGCCCCGCAGTGGCCAGTTGGCATGAAGCAATCCTACTTCCAATCTTCTTCTGTGGCTCTTTCAAAGCCTTTCGTGCTCCAATCGCACTCTTGTATAAAATAAATGCATATCCCTTCGATTTCCCAGAAACCCTATCGGTAACAGCCTTGCAATCCTCAATTTCCCCATACTTCTCAAATTCCGATTTTAGAGTTTCGGCTGTTGTGTCCCACCCAAGCCCGTGCACGAAGATTTTCCGGAGGGCAGGGTCGGCATAGGCGAATTCGCGGACGCAACCCATAACATCGGGATGCTTATCAACAGCTTTACGAAGAATAGTCATTAACTGGTCCTTTCCAAAAGGCTCAAGCAGCTTCTCGAGAGGCTCTTCGTCTAAGAGGTCCTCTTCTTTCGCATTCTCTTCACTACCATAGCCAGTCTCTTCTTTGTCTCCTCCTTCATTTGACCTGGGTCCTACAGGATCCTCAGCAACAGCTTCATTTGATGAATCTAGGGTTTCGGGTTGCTGCTCTTGCTCTTCTTGCGCTGGCTCCTCATCTCCTCCTCCTTTGTCTTCTTGTTGTTCTTCTTCTTGTTGCTGTTGCTGTTCTTGTTGTTCATGGTCTTGTTCCTCTACTTCTTCTTCTTCTACTTCTTGGATAGTTTCAGGGTAGGATTCTTGTTGGGGTTGGTTTGCAGTGGGTTCGGAAGATCGCTGCTTTCGCTTCCTGGCCATGTATAGAACCGAGGAAAGAAGACCAGAAGTGGAGAATTAAGTATTGAGATTGGGAGGTGGAGCTAGGGTTTCAAGTTTTGAGTTAAGGCGTTTAAGGAACCAAAGTTATGTTTGTTTGTTAGTTCTGATTCAGCGAAATCAGATTCGGTTTGAGGATGGTTATTATATTTTTATGTTTATTTATTTATAATAATAAATTGATGAATTGGGCTATGATTGAAACTTGTCGAAAGTCCACTAGCTCCATCACTATATTGGATCATAGCCCACAAAGCTCTCGCGGACAAGTCTAATTCCAACCTTGAACCGTTGACCGGCGTGAGCAATTCATCTTACAACACCCTCCCGGTCCCCACTTCCCAGTTTGAAGCAGTCTAATAAATTAAAAGCCGAAATACATTTAACTCCCTTTGTTTTATAACTTTTAGTCTTGGTATATTATATTTCTTTTATTTTAAAAATATATTTTGTTAACTACTAGCCAAATTAGCTTAGAATTTAAAAAGACTTTTTTACTTATTATGGCATCATCATAATTATACATGTTAGCATTTTTTTAGGAAAAAAACTTTTAGTTATTTGTTTAATAAAAATTTTATATTTAATAAATAAATTATTTTCATGATTAAATAAATTATTAATTTTTAAATAACTGTATGTGATTTTTTTAAAGAATAAAATTAAAAAACAGAATAAGCTTATTTTATAATATAAATTATTGAATAGAGAGTTTAGTATAAAACATAAAGAAAAAGATAAAAAATAAATTATGATAAATCAACGTGAAAGCAATATTTAATTTTTTATAGACTGTTTATTTGTTGTACCTGGTATTTAATTTCAAATTATATCTAAATTAGGAATAAAATTTTAAAATTATTTAAAATTTATTTTAAAATCGTAAATTCTTACCTTATCCTTACAAACGAGCACGTAAAAATTTAAGAATCTAACGTTTTTATTCCCGATTACCGTACTTACTTACTCAATCTAATTCTTTAATTTTCGTAGGAAATTAGAGAGGATCAAAATCTAAATTCTGTATACAACAACAAGCGTAACATTCAAGAAAATCGAAAAACAACAACAAAAATGAATATATAGAAATAATCACTTTTTTTTATTTTTTCAATATTTAAAATGAAATTTACCCAGCCAAAGTTATCCTTCATTTTAATTCGATATAGCACTTCCTCCTAAACATCTCTTCTTCTTTTTTTTATCAATTAACACTTAGAACGTAAAATTGTAAAAAAATGACACCTTCAATAATTTTTTTCTTTTTTAATTTTGTTTAATAAATATTTTTTAATTAATGATCATGAAATTCAATTATGAAGATAATGATATTTTTAATACAATTTTCCTTTTTATTTATTAAAGGTCAAAATATAACCTATGCTTAAAATAATTTTTATTTTTAAAATAAAAAACATAACGAAACAAAACAAAAAATGTAAGGATTTTATGTATTTTAGTCACCAAAAGACTAAAAGGGTATTTTGTCCAAAAAATACAACATGTATAATTATGGTGATGTCATCATAATACAGGGGTAAAAAAGTCTTTTTGAATTCTAAAATTCTTTGAACGGTGGTCACAAGGAGTAGTAAGTCTGTTTTTAAAATAGAGAGGGTATAATGTACTAAGGGATAAAATACAGGGGGTTAAATATATTTTAACCTAAATTAAAATGTTAAATATAATTAATTCTTATTTTTATTATTCTAAATTAAAATTATTAAATTCTACTGTATATATTTGCATATTTAACAACTACCACGCAAAAAAAAAAACATTATCTAAATAAAAAGATAATTTTGTATTAAAAGTGCAATTTCATTCAACAATACCTAGTAAAAATTTAGCTAATGCGAGATTCAGAGAAGTTTAGTAGTACACAACCTTATCCCTAATTTATGTGTATTAATAAAATAAAATATGATGACTTTTTATTCTCGTTATAAAAAATATATAATCGTGACTTATTTTAAATATTTTTAAAATTAATAATTGAATATAGAAAATGATTTAATAAATTTTAAGATTTAAACTAAGTGGAAAGGATTATATCATTGAAGATCCTAAGATAATAAGTATACTAACCATGAAAAAAATTCTTCTAAATGTTTTAATATTAGATTTAGTTAATTAGGAATAAAAAGTATGTTAGAATTTTTAATATTAAATAAATTATATTTGTTATTGATTTTAAAATTTTAATTTAAGTAAATTACTTTCATTAAGTAATTTGTACATTATTATTTAAAATTTTAATTATCCTTTTATTTTATTTATTAATATTTCAAAATGTCTCTTCACAATTTTAAAATTTACACGTGCTTGAATAATGGTGTTCAGATAACCTATTTATGTTATTTTATGCCTACCTTATTATTATATGCGCATCCATTCATTTAATTTCTGTCGTACTATATGGATGATGGTAGAACAGAAAAAACACAGATAACAGTTAATCTGTCCCGGACCTCCCGGTCTATTTGACTGGAGAATTAAAGTATTTCACGGACCTAAGACACGCACAAACAGACAACAGTATTATTTAAAGCCACAGCCCTAATCTCATCTTCAATGTCCCTTCGCCGTTGGATGCAAAACTTAGTCACAGTGACTCGTAAATTTTCTACATCTTTACCGTCCGTTTTAAACAAAAAAAGAAAAGGAAAAAGAAGGTCAAAGAAATCCAAAAAGAGGCGCCGCCGCGTTTACGCGGAAAACAACTATTTTCTTTTCTTCTCTGGTTAGTTTCCAAACCCAAGCTGAATCTCTCTTTGCCTTCAGAGAGCAGCCTCCAACCGCTGCATTGCATTTCTCCTTTCGGAGCTCGGTCTCTATTTCACGGTATGGTTTTCTGTTTGTCTTTGCCCTTTCGCTTTCATTTCCGTTGTTTCACTTTGCCCTTCGTTGTTCGAACGTCAAGATAAGGAAAGGAAAGCTTGAAATCTAGCTCTGTTGTTCTTCTTTCGCGTGACATTGATTTATTCGGTTTTGCTTTTGGAAATGATACAGGTCGAGTTCCTGAAGGAGGAAAGCCATTGCCGCTTAGATCTTTGTTAGTTAGTACTACCGATTCTTTGTCTATATTAATTAAAAGATCAATTCGTGGAGAAGACTTGATAAGTTAGAGAACGAATAGAGTTAGGTGTTGGCCAATGGCAACGTCATTGCATTGTTGTGGTGTTAAGGTTGCTAGCAGTAATCTCTCCAAGAGAGCTTCAGAATGCGTGAGGTTCGGATTTGGGAGCATTTTGCCAGTAAGTTCTAGTGCGTGCAAGACTCTGAGTCTTTCTTGTGCATCTAGAGTTTTAAAAGTAAGTTGTGATGGAACAAGTGTTGATGTGCTTGAAAGAAATGAAACTGATTGCCAAAGCCAAAGCATCGCTAGTAGTACGAAAGAATTAACATGTGTAATGAAGTTTGGAGGCTCTTCAGTGGCTTCCGCCCACAGGATGAAGGAGGTGGCGGAACTTATACTTAACTTTACCAATGAGAGGCCTGTTGTTGTTCTATCTGCAATGGGGAAAACAACTAACAAGCTTTTGCAGGTTCTCATTTTTACTTTCCGTGAACTACTTAGACCTTCATTTTTTTAGGGTTTCTTCTTTACAGAATTCATTGTCAAGTTCTTTCAATTGTTAGGCTGGAGAAAAGGCTGTCAGTTGTGGAGTTACTAATACAGACAACATTGACGAACTAAGTTTCATAAAGGAGTTGCACTTGAGGTGAGAAGGATTAAATTCTCTGTCGTTACAGTGTGGATAAGTTGTGCAATTTTTATTTATTAATTCCTCTGGCTTAATTTGTTTTTGCCTCATCAGGACTGTGGAAGAGCTGGGGGTAGATGAGTCCATTATTGCAAGTGAGCTACTTTCAAGTTGTTTTGGTGCAATTTTTTAGTTGACTATGGAATCTGTGTTTGCACTTGAAACAAATTTTTGCAAGTCCTCTCAACATTAATTTAATTTTGTCCTCAGAATACAGAAGAATTTTGGATTACAGAAATTATTAGATTATATTTACTGTTTTGTACTACCTTCTGGTCTTATTGCCGATTATCTGGAAGGATTTGCATACCAGGCACTGTCCATTATTTTATAACCTAGGGTGAACTTACTGGGGCCATATGTTATTGGGCTGCAGAACATTTGGAAGAATTGGAGCAACTTCTGAAGGGAATTGCCATGATGAAAGAATTGACTCTGCGTACAAAAGACTATCTAGTTTCATTCGGGGAGTGCATGTCTACTAGAATTTTTGCTGCTTATTTGAACAAAATTGGCAAAAAAGCTCGCCAGGTAAGTGGATTACTGTTTACTTTAAAGCTGCTTTTTATTGGTATGTAATCTTAGCTGAGATGGAATTTGTTGTTACTGCTTGTAGAGTTACTAGGACTAATATAACATGTGGTCAAAAGTTGTTAATGAAACACTTTCTTCGGCATTCATCATTATGAACATGTAGGTCATCTCTGCATAGAAAGTTGGAACGTATAGTAGTTACCCGTCAAAGTGGCTTCTCAACCTTTCTAGTAATGCTAGGTGCTACAAAAATCTTCAAATAGCTAGAATATGACATAAAGTTGATAATGATGTGACTTGATTTAAGGATTTTTTATTGTGATACCTTGTGTCTAAGTTTGCCTTTTCTTTTAGATGGGTATCTCGCTAAACAACATGATCATGCGCCACTATGATCCTTCTCAATTTTCATTAATTTGGTTTAGTATCGTCAACACCTATATTTCACACCATAAATTGATCCTTGATTACAATTTACCTTACAATATTTAGTGGAAGTACAAGGCTACAAAGGGTGAACAGATATGGATTTGTGAAAAGAGGAAAATGAAACTAGATCTATCTTTTATTCTGTGGGAAGAATGGCAATATACTTTGATACTTGGTTCTCGATATAGATGAGATTGTCGAAACAGGTTAAGAAATTCCATCACATTTAGAGATTCAAATGGAAACTCATGCATGTAAGTTTAATCAAATTAAGCAGATAAGGTGGAGTTCTAGTCCTTAACTTGATTCAAGCATTTTCTTTTGATTCTTTAGCACAAATGGATGTAAAATTTTGTCTCTTTTTGCAGTATGATGCCTTTGATATTGGATTTATCACCACGGATGACCACACAAATGCAGACATTCTGGAAGCAACTTACCCTGCTGTTGCAAAGAGGTTGCACGGGGATTGGATAAGTGATCCTGCAATTCCAATTGTCACAGGATTTCTTGGAAAGGTTCTTTAATGTCCAACTGCTTCAAGCATCTTATTTATAAAATGTTTTAACTTGCCAAGAATTTCTTGAATAGCATGTAACATTCTATATTTTCACCAATTCTAATTACAGGGCTGGAAATCTTGTGCTATAACTACGCTGGGAAGAGGTGGCAGTGATTTGACAGCTACAACCATTGGAAAGGCGTTGGGTTTAAGGGAGATCCAGGTGCGTAGACCTTGTTGGTGTTTGCATAGCTTGTTAGTTAATTTGTTTCTTTTTCTTTTCCTTTTCCCTTTTTCTCCTTTCTTATTATAGAACCACTGCAGCTTCAGGAACAAATGACGAAAACAATAAAATTGTTGTTCAGTATATACATTGATTTCTTGAAATTCAAGGACTAACCTTATGCCCTATCTATTACAGGTGTGGAAGGATGTTGATGGTGTTTTGACATGCGATCCCAATATCAATCCAGGTGCAGAGCCTGTGCCATATTTGACATTTGATGAAGCAGCTGAACTTGCATATTTTGGTGCACAGGTGTCTAATCTCAGAACTGCTTGAAAATTCCTATCAGTGGCTTTGATTGTGTGCCTGATTATTAATTTCACTCAAATTTTCTCTGGTTACAATAATGCGGAATTGCAAAAGTTGATATATTGTGATTTTGACTGAAATAGATGCCACTGACATGAGGGTAAAGCGGCAAACTCACTTATTGTGTCTGTTCTTCTTTAAGTTGCACGTTTCTTATTCAGTTTTAACTACATAGAGAAGTTTACAGTGTTTCCTCTTTTGAAGTTTTCAACATATAAGAACAAACATTTGATGACAGTACTCAGCAGTAACCAATGCTCAACTGAGCATGAGTTGTTCAAATCTAGTTCTCCTTTTCTCTTCTTACAAACTTTTTTTTTCTTTTTCTTCAGGTTCTGCATCCTCTATCAATGAGACCTGCTAGGGAGGGTGATATTCCAGTTAGGGTGAAGAATTCTTACAACCCCATGGCTCCTGGAACTCTTATTACCAGTGTTCGAGATATGAGCAAGGTGGACATTCAGAATGATTCAGATTGATAATCAAATTGAAATATAGAAATTGTTAATCTAGCTTTTATGTAACTTCAGGCTGTGTTAACTAGCATTGTTTTGAAACGGAATGTGACCATGCTTGATATCGTCAGCACTCGCATGCTTGGTCAATTTGGCTTCCTTGCAAAAGTAAAGATTTTACCATTGGTCAAGGTTATTTTTCCCATGAGTACTCATTGACTGATTTTAAAGGTTGTCGAATATGACTTTTCAATCAATAGGTATTTTCAATCTTTGAAGAGTTGGGCATATCAGTTGATGTTGTAGCTACCAGTGAAGTCAGCATATCGTTGACATTGGATCCATCTAAGCTTTGGAGCAGAGAGCTAATCCAGCAGGCAAGTGTATGGATCTTTTATTTGAACAAAAGTTTTCACTGCTTATAATTGTGGCTAGAACCACTTATTTTCCTTTGTTTAGATATGTATCTTATCCATCTTCCATTGACTAGGAACTTGACCATATGGTGGAAGAGCTCGAGAAAATTGCTGTGGTCAGCCTCTTTCAGCATAGATCAATAATCTCTCTCATTGGGAATGTTCAGAGGTCCTCACTAATTTTGGAGAAGGTGTTGTATCACCTTTCTTGTTACTTAATGTGCTCTTGCATTAATTTGGGGTTCTTATCTTGGTGATTTGAACGCTGGCGACTTTTAAGTTGTGATTACAAGTTTATGTACTGTACCTTTTCCGAAGTTCTAGTTTCTCTAGTAGACTTAAGTAGCTTTGCCTTGGATAATTAAAAAAATTGACAGCTTTCTATGTTCGCTAGTAATTGGATAGTTCTGGGACAAGGTGTTCTGATTGTTTTGCATGAATCTTTCTCTTATCTATTTACTTTAAAGTTGATTAAATGTTCACTTGTGTTTCTGGGCAGGCTTTCAGAGTTCTCCGAGAAAAAGGTGTCAATGTGCAGATGATATCACAGGGGGCATCAAAGGTGTCTTTTCTACACACTTGTACTATGAGCATTTAGTTTTAGAATTTGAGCATATTGTTGCAAGTATCACATTTTCTGAAACTACAGAGGTCATCTTGTGCTGCCATTGCATGTAGGAGTAATGCTGTGTAAATTTTTGGGATTAAAGACAAGTAAAGAAACCTATAATTTGTCTTCCATCATATAGGTTAATATCTCGTTAGTAGTGGATGATGACAAAGCAGAACAGTGTGTCAGGGCTCTACATGAAGTGTTCTTCGAAAGCCACATCTCTGAAGTAGATTAAAGAAGCCACATCTCTCTAGATTGGGATTATTTTGGCGACGGTAAGCACTGATGATTTGTACGTTTGCTAAAACTATCAGCCTGGTAGCCTTAGCTTCGATCTGTGACTCAATTTTGATATAAGATTTTGGAATCCCTAGCTCTTTAGATTAAGAGGTCAGCATTACAGCACTTACTGATTTTCTGGTGGTCAATTCATAATTAGAAAAAGTGAATTTGTAAGGCATCCCATGAGTAACGCCCTCCAAGAGGGCTTAATGGGATCAAAAGGATATGATTGCCTCTCATTTGGGCTTTATACGAATCTTATAGCTGGCCATATTACCTTCTCATTATGCCTCCAACGACGTTACATAATGGCAACTGTTTAGTACTTAATTGGAAATTTTAGCAGTGAGATTTAGTTTGAGGCAGGCAGAGGTGTTAGGTGCTAAGTTTCTTTTTTACTGTCTCACGTGTCCTTTTTGCAAACGTTGAAATCTTAGTGTTGCTTATAACAACGGGATTGGTTCTGGCAAATTATGCTGGTTAAGTTTAAACCTTCTTTCATAAAGAAATTTAGCATCTAGATGATCTGATGTCCTAAACTGAATGTCAGTCTTCATCATGAATTATTTCATTTCATTTGGTAAACTTGTGTCATAATAATTCATGCCACTAGTTGGGTCAATCCATTATACTAAAATAACATATTTATATATTTTTTAACATTATTTAAAAGTAATTAAATGTAATTCTATGTTTAAGAACTATGAAAATCACAAACAACCCAGCGATCAATTTCATCCATAATCGTAACCGAGCAACCCGTTTTAGCCGAAATTGCAACTCTTTCCCCAAATTGCAAAACCTATTTTCATGCCCATCTAACATCGAAAGTCAACTCCATACCATTTATCCCAACAAATTGCAGGTCAATCCCGTCACATTATTTTTACCTGAAGTAGGAGAGAAATGGAGCCATCACTTAAAGTTTTCTAGCAACTATGATTTGCTACTATCGATTGAATGCCTCAAGTAAGAATATCTTGAGGTTAAAAAAAATCCAGGAAAGAAGTTTTATGGTTGTCTCAACTCTTAAGCACCCACTGCGCTGATTTTTTTATACAAACAAATGGTAGATTGCTGACATATTATATTTTTCGAATGTTCTTTGATACAATTTTTACAAGGATGTGTGTTGTAATCTTTTTACTCGACATGACGATCCATTGGATAATAAGACAATTCATGTGATTCAAAGATTGAGGAAAAAAAATTCTAGCTTAAAATGTGAGTTGCTAATTAATAACAATTCTTCTAATATGTTGCAGATGATGAAATGAAAAAAAAAAAAAGTTAGAAGATGTTACAAGGCACAAGCTGGAGGAACAAATGAGGAAAAATAAAACGGAGTATTTTCACATTTCACACATACTTGGAGTTGGCCCTTCTATGATTACTCAATTTTCTTTAGTTCATGTTTGTCTTTGCTCTTATTCTTCTTTGTTCTATTAGACATTATTCTCTCTTCGGATAGATGTGTTTCTTCATTATTATTTTGTATCCTATTTATAACTTCGTATGTCATGTCTCATTCCAAATGATTCTCTATTTTATAGCATTTGTTGTTCAATTTCTTTACTTTTGGTGCAATGTTCTCTTTCATTTCTTTGCTTGCTCCTTCAATATGAATGTCATTTTATTATCATAGTCTTGATTATCTCTAATATCCTGGTAATTGATCTTTCCCTAACTAATAGAATCTGTGAGTTAAATGTTTTACTCGTATTATTATACATAATTTGACATTTGAATTAATGCTTTGAAATGTCCTGCTCTAAGTTTCCTTAAGATGTCCCATCTCCACAAACCTGGTTAATCTATTCAGTATAATTAACCTCTTATGGAAATGTTACCCATGCACAAGTATAGAAAGTTTGCCTAAGATCTTTGCCTTTCCATTTTGGTACTCAATTATAACATATGTCCTTTGTCTACATCCCATATGTAGCAAAAGGTAGTATGCTATTCTTGGTTCTTATAAGTCCTTGAGAGGATTAAAAAAATAAATCAAAACATGATAGCCTATATAATAATAAACCAAATGAAATATCTTTTGCATATATGCGATCATTATAATCCTATAATCATCTCCTACTTCCAAGTTCGTTGCTAATTGCATAATAAATCAAATATAGTTTTTAGTCTTATCTAGCTCTTTGATTGCCCATGAAATTGGACACATGCCTTCTAATGTAGGTTGTCAAGGATTTCTTTCAATCAATTATATATGCATCTGGCCTAGCTCTTATGTTATTTTCATCATCAACCATATCCTTTTCTATGTTATGTTCTAGCTCTTATGTTATTTTCATCATCAACCATATCCTTTTGTGTGTTATGTTCTATCTCAACTATTTCTTTGGCCTTTATATTCATGTCCCAACAATGTCACTCAAAGTGGCTACATCCCCAATATCTTCATTCATATGAGCTCCATTATCATCTACATCATCACTAGAATTTCCCATTTGTTTATACCCACTTTCATGCCACTTCAACATTGGTAATGCAACCAGTAAATAATTTACATGCTCCAATTACACATTTATAATCCTCTGTGCCTTTAACAACTTAATTAATTCTATAGCATTTTGGTCAGAATCTAATTTCCTCAAACTATTAACTAAACTTATACCTAGAATCAAATACCATGCATTTATTATATTCTTACAGCCTAATTCTCCCTCATTTCGTAAACTTCTCTATAACTAGCCTAGTCCAATTCAACGTTGTCGAATCGCTTTAGGTTAGAATCATTATATTAAACAAACATCTACTTGTACGAAATATCTACCTTTAAATAACTTTATGTTGACTTTCCCGTTAACTACCATTCTATAAAGCATATAAGATAAGAACAAGAGTATAATTCAAAGAAAATCTAACTTATTTAGACAAGGAAGGACTATAATGTCCTTCAATAGCCCTCTCTAGTCACTGCAATATTAGACAACCCATTCACCGTGTTGTCATGATTCTAGACGACCCTCTCACTTGAAACTCTCATATCCACTATGATGCAGGTCGGCGTGACTAGATTAAGGGATTTAGGAATTTATGTTGAGGTTGTAAGAAGATTTTCTAGAATTAGAATTAGGTTTTGTAGGAAAATATGGTTTTCCTCGAGTGTGATTTTTGTTGGCAAAATGTGTTTTTTTGTTGATTAATGAATAAAAATATAATATTTTAATTATTTTCTAATTTGAATAATTACAAAATTGATAATATATTTTTTAAACAGATTCAAAATTTCGAAAATGACTTGTTAAAAGTAAATTAACAAATATTAAGAGAAAATTAATGGAGTCAAGGTTAAGGGACCAATTTTTCTATTTTAACATGTTAATGATTTATGCAATCCATTTTATAATGTTAAAGGACTGTGTATCCCATATGACATCAAGAGTTAAGTTAGACCTTTTTAGAGATCTTAAAGGCCGATTTGCACCTTTGGTTGCTACTATTTTCAAGAATGATATTATTCACACATGCGTATACACTTTTTAAATATTTCCTTTATCTAACCTTTTTTATTTTAATTATCGAACGTTAAATGTCAGAAACACTCTAATATTTTATTTTGTAGGATTATTAAGAGGAAGTTCATAAGCTAAGCCTAAACTACACTTTAATTCATCGTAATATAACTACTTTTGAAGACATTAGTTAGACTCAAACATATTGGAATTACGATATATCATTTGGTGTTCACCGTAAAGTCATAATTAGCTGATCCTTAGAAGCATATTATTGATGATCATGGACCCATATCTCTTTGTTTTAACAAAGTATAGAACCAAAAAACTCACCTCTTTGGTGTCCATACAACTTCCCTCAAACTTTGATTATGCAAGTCTTCCAACAAAAATTCTAAGTATATAGCAACTATAGACCTCAATCACGGCTCCATACTTGTACGTACAAAAACACACAAGGTTAGATCTAAACCACTTTAGAGCACACAATAGGCTAAAACAATGTAAGATGAAGTCTACCATACTTGTTGAACCAATGAGAGTTTCAATTGGTATTTTGATGATAACAAAACATAATTACTACTAATGAGTTTATATTATTTTGATGAAAATCAATATAAGAACAAATTGAAGTTATAAACTCAAGAAGATAGCTTATGAAATCAACAAAGAGAAGTTGAATTAGGAAATCAACAAAGAGAAGTTGAACTTTACAATCATTTGAAATGAAGATCAAACTAATAAAAAAAGAAGATCAAGGCTTATTAAGGTCATTCTTTAGTTTGTAATATTAATTCTAATCTCACTTTGTTAATTTGATGCTTTAAAAGGCTCATCATGCATAAGCATTTCATTTTACTTCATTGCATGAGTCTTTACATTCATCAAGAGGTATTGAAGCTTTTGATTTTAATAGAAAAATATCTTGATATTTCAATCATTCATTAAGGATCATTTTGGGAAGTGTTTAAATCATAATTGGATTAAACTAATTGGTTTTGAGCATTTGAAGTTGTTAAAATCATATTTTTAGGGTGATTATCGACTTATATAGGTTAGTAATCAACCAATTTAGGTTAAAGTTATTAAATTTGATGTACCATGAGTTTGATGTAACACTAGCTAATGTATTGATCCACCAATATGTCCTATTGGTTGAATAATATGCCTATTGGTCAATCAATGTTCCAAAGGCTGTTGAATCTAGTGTCTTTAATATAGTTAGTTATTGTAATGACTAGTTCTTGGCTCCAATAGGTAGGAAGGATCCCAAACACTATAAACATTTTTTTATTAGTTTTAGCATCAAGAAAGTTTTAGATGTCTAGTGTGCATAAGTAAAAGTATTTTTCAATTATTTGAACATCATTATATTATATATGTGTGAGTAGGCCATTTTAGGATTTTTAATGATAAAGTGAGGAACTTTGAGTTGTAATATTTGATTTAGGGAATATATCATTGTGCTTGGGTGTGATTCAAGAGAGATTGAGGTTCCTCTTCACTTTGGAAGAAGATTCTAAGAAGAGTTCCTCTTTACTGAAAAAGATTGTATAAAGGTTATTCTTCACGTTGAAAGAAGACATTGTCATTCTCACTAGAAAATTCAAGAAGTTATAGAAGAAGAAATTCTCCAAAAAAAAAAAAGGATTTCAAAGAAGGTAAAAGTAATTTAAAACATAAAACTTCTAATATTATTTGCCTATATCCTCTACTCAAAGATAATGAGAAGTACGAGAGAAACTATAAAAAAGAAAAGAAGGACAAGAAGAAAGCACTTAAAGCATCAACTTGGGATGACACATGTGAATCCAAAAGTGATCATTCGGAAGAAGAGACAACTCATATGTGTTTTACCGCTATGGATAGCGATGAGGTAACATCTAACCCTGATTCTTGTGATAATGATAGTAATGTTAATTTAACATATAGTTAAATTAGTCAAGAGCTTTGAAATCATAAGCATAAAAAGAAAAACCTATCCTTAAAACTCAAAGAGACTCTAAAGAACTTAAATACATGTATTAGTGAGAATGAAAAAAATGAAAAGTGAAATGTATAATATTAAAACATCTAAAGATGTGATCATTGATGACAATCATAGCTTGGATGCATTAAAGCGAGAGAAGAAAACATTGAAAAAGGAGGCTGATTCCCTTAAGGACTCATTGCCCAAGCTTACTAGAGGGAATGAAAAACTAGAACCATGCTAGGAGCTCAAAGGAATTCCAATAATAAGCATGGAATATGATATAACCATAGAAGTGAAGGCAATTCTAAAACCACATTTATCAAAAGAAAATATTTGCATTATAAAGAAATGTTGCCTAATGTGATAAATGAATATGGAGCATCTATATATAAGCATAAACACGCACATTCCACATACACGAAGACTAATCCTAAAAGCAAGCATTATGCTTTTGTATATGTTTCACAACCTAGGTGTAACTTTTATGTTAATTGCGAACCCGCTCACAACAGGTCTCAAAGAAGCATACTTCAAGCTTTCATTCATTGTAGACATCATAATCATTGTAGGACTTTTCACCATCCTAGGAGACTATTCAACACATTTAATGTCCAAAGAAAACTTTCTCATTATGCATAGACATATATAATTCTAGTCAATTAATTTATGCATCATCATTACTCATATAACATGGTATGTCATTTTTGTGGTAAGTTTGAACATGTGGATAGATTTTCCTAATTGGACAAAGGATTGAAAGAAAACCCTTAAAAGTATGGGTTGAAAAGAAGAAGAAGAAATCTAACAACTAAGTAATCGAGTTTATTTGGGTTCTTAATACACATTGGTTATATTGTTTTATAAGTTTTATAGAAATGAAAGAGCAAATAGTATGTAGTTATTAAATTGAGTATTATTTTGGAGAATTTATATTTTTTTTAATCTTGATGAATCTAAATTTAGAATGTGGAGAATCTAACTCCTAAAATTAACCATTAAGACTTTACAAATTGTTGAACTAAGAGAGAAAGATTAGAAGGATGAAATGCCACTAATGAACTAAGAATTCAAGAAGAATCATCATTCAGACCAATTCATAGGTAATAAGGGTATAAATTCATAATGATTGTTAGGTCAAACGTTTCATTGGTATATTATGGATATAATTGGGATATTATATGCAAATAAGATTGCTGACTTAAAACATGTTGATTATTAGACCAATTGGGATATATTTTGTATAAACTAATAAATGATGATATTAAGATAAAATTAGCCATGATTAATGTGTTTAAAGTCCTTTTATAAATGTTTTTGATCATTCTTGATTGATATTACCAATAGTTTAAGTGTTCTGATATTTTAGTTTGAGTTTTAAATATGGTTTTTAACTTATCTATTTAACTGGTTGACCAATATCTTAGTATAGTCTACTGACATCTTTAAAATTCACCCTTTTTTTTTACAGCGAGTTTGCTAGTTATTATATTGCTAATCTAGGCAACCACTTCGATACACTGGTTGACCAATGTCCTCTTGTGGTCGACCAATATTACTTCACCTAAAAAATTTTCTTTTTCTAGTGAGTTTGTTTTGAGTTTGGTTGCATATACTAATCAACCATCGATCCTTATTATTCGACCAATATACTTCGTTGGTCACCAAATATAGTTTTTCCTTTTAGAGACTTTTATTCCAATGAGTTTTTACTGTATTTGGTTAGTTTGAACAATCACATACATTGGTTGGCTAGTGAAGTTGTATGGTTAATCAATCTTCATGATTGAGGCATTATTTATCCTTCTTTCTTCTATTTTTCATCTCATTTGTTTTGTATCTTCCAAAATCCTAAACAATTCACTCTTTTCCTTAAAAACAACATCCCTTGTTTTTAAATTGCATCAAATTAAAATTTTATTATTTTTAGGATTCAATTTGGGGATTTTCAATATTTTCTTAATTAAAAGCTATCTTTTCAAATTGATGCCTTCATATTTAAATTGTAAAAAGAGTTAAGGTTGTTCCCTCTTTCAATTATATTGACACATCTTAAATTTTATTCAATTTTCATATTTTGGGCATTTTTTCATGTTTCTATTTTGAATTTTGGGGCTTTATAAATTACACATTTTTTATGAAATTGATTGTTAGATATTACAATTATGCTTTTATTTGTTACAATTCTAACCCCTAATTTTGTAAAAACTTGCCTTTGATGCTTTAATTGAATTTTGAAATTAGGCATAATACTGAAATTAGAAAATTTCAAATTAAACACAATTAAGGGATGTTACTATCAAAATTGACTTTTTGTTTTTGTCTCATTTAATATTCAATAACACCTTTTTGTGAGAAAGTTTATCATTCTTAATCAAATACATTTTGATTATTTCTGTCAAGTTAGTTTGAAGTATGACACTTTTCATTTTGCATTTTTAGAGAATGATTTATTTTTTATTATTACAAAAAGGGGAGAAAGAATGGTGATATTAGATTTATGAGGAGTGTAAACACTTAGGGGGAATGATGAAATTTAGAGGGAGGTGATCATATTTTTTGTTTTTGTATTTCTAGCATCTTATATGATATCCTTAAGTAAATATATGATATCTAAATTATGTTTTTGTATGGATATTTCTTTGATATTAAATATCTCTTCTATTCTTAATATTAAATTATGTTCTTGATATTGAGTTATATTTTATGCATGAATTAATAGGGTGATAATCACTTTCTTGATATTTATTTATATGCTTAATTTTATTATTTTTATTTAATATCATAAGTGTTTTATTATCATAAAAAAAGGAGAGATTGTTAAAGCAAAGGAGGTTCCAATCGACATCTTGATGATAGCAAAATGTAATTATCACTAATGAATTTATTATTTTGATGAAAAGCAGTATAGGAACAAATTGAAGTTATAAATTCAAGAAGATAGATTATGAAGTTGATAGAGTAGTTGAAGTTTTCAACAATCAAAATAAAGATCAAATCAAGAACAAAAGAAAACCAAGGCTTATCAAGGTCATTCATTTCATTTTGTTAATTTGATGCTCTAAAAGGCTCACCATACATAAATTTTTCATTTTTCTTCATTGCATAAGTCTTTATGTTCATTAAGAGTCATTGAAGTTTTTGATTTTAATAGAAAAATATCTTAATTTTTCAAACACTCTTTAGGGAAAATTTGGGGAAGTGTTTAAATCATAATTAGATTAAACATATTAGTTTTAAGCATTTGAATTTGTTTAAATTATATTTTTTACAGTGATTGGTCAACCTATATAGGTTAGTTTTGACCAATGTAAGTTAAAGTTATTAAATTTGATATATCATGAGTTTGTTATAACATTGACCGACTAATATGCTTACCAGTTGACCAATGTTCCAACAGTTAGTGAATTTGGTGTCTTTGATGCATACTGGTTAACCTGTATATTGCATATAGCCGTTGTAACAATTATTTCTTGGCTCCAACAACTAGGACGGATCCTAAAATACTATAAATAATTATTTTTCTCATTGGTTTAACATTAAGAAAGTTTTAAGTGTTATGTACATAAGAGTTAAAGTGTTTTTCAATCATTTGAGCATCATTGTCTTATATATATGTGAATAAGCTCTTTTATGGTTGCTAAGTAATAAAGTGAGGAACTTTGATTTGTAATATTTTATTTAGGGAATATATTATTGTATTTAGGGGAGGATCTAAGTGAGATTGAGGTTTCTCTTCACTTGAGTAGAAGATTGTAAGAAGATTTCCCTTTACTGAGAAAGATTGTATAAAAGTGATTCTTGGTCTTGAAAAAAGAATTATAGTAGAATTCCAATAAGAGTTTTAGAAGTAGACGTAGGCAAGCATTATTTTTTAAACCAATATAAATCGATTTACATTTTCTCTTCCTTATCTTCTTTAAATTATTTTCCAATTGTTTAATTGATATACATTAAGTAATTTTCTCATCCTTATTTACATTTATTGTTGCTAATTGAGTAAATCGGTTGTTAGAGAAGTTGTCGAATTTTTCAAACACCTAATTCAACTCGTCCCCTCTTGGATGCCATTAAGGCCTAGTAAATGATATCAAAGCAAGTCTACTAGGCTAATATTTCTAATGAAATCCTATAAAAGAAATATCAAAATGACATATTTAGGAGCCTCATTATCATCATTCAACCAAGAGGGATAAAACATTAGAAGACTTATAGGAAAACTAGGATGAGACTCTTTTTAATTACCAAAAGTTTAAACTTATGGGAAATAATGTCTCTTTATTCCTGCGAAAATTGTAGATAACAAAAATATCCAATTTAAAGGGAAAATGAGACCTTTAAGAGATTAGTTTTATGAATAGTAGGGTACATATCCTTTTTATGCATTAGGAAAAAATAAATTTAATAAGGTCTCCAGCAAATCAACTTATGAAATTTGACATACTTTAGACATGAGGGAATTATTCAAGTCAAGGAGAGCAAAGTAAGCATGCTAACACATCAATATGCATTGTTTTAAATGAAGCATGATGAAAGCATATCTTACACATATACTAGATTTATTAATACCGTTAATGCTCTCAAAGATCTTCGAAAGACCTATATTAATGTTAAAATAGTAAGAAAGTTACCTAGGTCACTTTAAAAACATAGCAAGCTAAAGTGACCACTCTACAAGAAGCCAAAAATCTAATAACACTATCATTGGAGGAATTTATTGGATCTTTCATCATATACAAAATGAAGCTTTAAGAGACATAAGAAGAAATGATGCTTCCAAAGAAAACCAATTTAGCATTTAAAGCTTCAAAGGAAGAATCAAACGAAGAGGCAGATGCATCAACTAGTGAAAGTAAAGAAAAAAGACATTGGCTTACTCACTAGAAAATTCAAAAAGTTCTTGAAGAAGAAATTCTCCACAAGAAAGGATTTTAAGGAAGGTAAATGTGATTTAAACATAAATTCTCTAACATTATTTGCTTTGAATGTAGAAAACCTAGTCACATAAATTCACAATATCTTCTACTCATAGATAATGAGAAGTGTGAGAGAAACTATAAGAAAGAAAAAAAAAGGACAAAAAGAAAGTACTTGAATTGTCAACTTAGGATGACACAAGTGAAATCGAAGGCGAGCATTGGAAAGAATAGAAAACTCGTATGTGCTTCACGATTATAGATAATGATAAGGTAATATTCAACCCTAATTTTTATGATAATGATATCAATAAATTAGTTAAGACTCTTAAAATCGCGAGCATAATAAAAGAAAAGTTATCCTCAAAACTCAAAAAAACTTAAAAGAATCTAGATACATACATGACTATATATTTTTCATGCCAAAATGAGTATAGATTTAATAACAACTTCCATTGTCTCTTTCTTGATAAGGATGCCAGCCACTCAGTCACTATTATGACTTAAGATTGATATGATTTTTTTATTCAAGTTTAATTTAAAGTTGGGCTTAACCGAATTCAAATAATCCAAAATTTGATAGAGTTGAGAGTTTAAAATAAAATTATAACAAAAAATGTTAATTTAGTTAAATAATTTTTCTGTAATAAATATTTTATGTTAATTAATTTAGTATATTTGAGTGAACTCAAAATTCTTAGACTAATTCCAAATTATCAACCTATCTCTTGACTTATCAAGCCCTTATTTTAGTACTAAAAAAGCTTAATTAAAGTGATAAATGAAAAGGAAGAACTAGTAACTAAATAATTCATAGAGATTAAACGAATTTTCAAACGTAAGATACATCATGACAAGTCTTGTCACAAGGGTATGCACAATCAATAGCTTTCACTTCCCTGCGATCGAAATACCAATCTCCAACAGATTCTGCAAGACTCTGCAACCATTTTCATAATGTTTTATATCAGAATAGAACAAATTAAACAGCTCTTAATCTGTATTTATCCATAACGTCTGCGAACCTTATTATATATGAGGTGAGTACCATTGGATAACCAAGCGTCTTGCCTCTCTAACTGGCAGTGAACGAAGCATGAATTTATGAACAGACCATTTTGTTTAGACGTCGAGAAGACTCTTACTGCCTCCAGCATTTGATTCCTCAGGTCTATTTCAGAGAGAAACCAAATTAATATAAAATTTTACCCATCAAAATATACAGGATTTATTTATAATTTCATATTTTTGAAAAATTATTTCTTAATTCAATAATATCATTTAATTATTATTTAATCTTTCTGTTATACTTATATCATAATTAAATGATATTATAAAAATAAATAATAAATTCTAATTAAATATAGTTGATTGATAGAATCAGAAAAGTCACCTTGCAAAAATTGAATTTGACACGAACTGCAAAAGGTTCGATTTTGTTTACATCTGTTCCATACCCCATAAGGATCAGCTGATGGTGATATTACACTGAATTGGAGCTGATCATCGCCAAATTCCAACCAAAATTAGAAGTGATTAAACGAACTAATGATACAAATGATAAGGAGTTGGACATGAAGAAGTTATCGATGCGTATCATCACCTGCCATGAATCATAGGCAGCATTAACAACAAACAACGGAGTCTTCACACCATTAATCAGATTCTGGGGGAAGAAGCACTGCAAGAGACACAGATTGAGATTCTCAATCGACGATGTCAGTATTCATTTATTTTAAATATCACGACATTTTAGTAATTTATTAAATATTTAATCCTTTATGAATAATACTCAAGAACATTCATCTTAAAACTATATAACGTATACCAAAGTTGGATCCATCCGACGGGTACAACGGGTAGGCAGGTTCTTTTCCACTCCCTCAAGTTTAGCAAAAACATGTAACACATAAATATGAGAACATGCAAGAATAGGTATAATACTTCCTGAAGGGCAAACTTTGCAATAGTTGGAGCAATTGGTCAGCTTGTCCTCTCACAGTACAGGAGCCTTATTAAACGGAATTTGCCATTTAGTGTAATAACCTCCTCCCTCCCACTTAAAATGATTGATTACTGTCTCATCCACTTTGAAGTAACTATAGAGTTGGTGAACATATACCTGTAAGTTAACTACTGCTCCCAACATTTCTCGTAGATGGTGCTTCCCTTTAAGATCAATTCTACAATATGTTTGAAAATTGTAATAAATATATAGAAATTAGAGTCAACTATAAGGTTTTGAGGACTCCAAAACAAAGCATATTATCTTAGAAAAAACATAATCTTACGCATCAAGAAACATTCCAGCATCAGTAACGCATTTGACTTTAGTGGAAGCTGGAAATAGATTCCTGAACCCGTCACAATGTATTACTGAAGCTATAGCCCCGGAGGAGCATCCTGAAAGAATAACCTGAAAAAACAAAGAGTAATGTAGATATAAATTGTAAAATTAAGGACTATACACGAAATTAATGAAGTTAATTATAAACCTGTTTAGCATGCCGCATTCCTTTAGCCATTAACGTTTGGATTGCAGCTTTCCAAATGCGTTGTCCTCGATAATAGAGCTTTGCTGTCTGAGTTTATGAAGAAGCGGTTCAAGTTAATGGTAGCTAACTAGAAGTGAGAACTATACTATATATTTTAATATATAGAATACCTTATTTTGGCCCTCCCCACTGAAAGAAGCTCCATCACAGTAACGTAGCTTCACTCTGTTCCAGTTGAAGAAATCTGCAATTAATCAATCCAACGTGTGTTAGTAATTTAGACCACAGAACCTTTTTTCCTTTTAAATTGAAATGGAGGAGAGTAACAGACTCACCAGGATTTTCTTCTGATTTGTTGCTTAACATTCCAATGAACGGCAATTCCTTTTCCATGAAATTTGAAGAACCAAGCCTTGTTGTTTTCCTCTGCATACATTCATCGGTGCTGTTGCACCAGCTTCCTCCCTGAATCATCACCAATATGTTTATTTATCACTCAGCTCTACAGGTTTCACTTCAACTAAAGTAAAAGCAAAAACAACTAACAGTTTCATCACTTACCTCAAACTGAATGATCCAGCTATGTCTACCGGCTCCAGACCCACGGTGCAAGTGGTAACCAGGCAATGACCCATCCAAGCAGACTGAAACATATGCATTTTGAAGAATTCATCCTGATCAGGATATATACATATAATATGTTATATAAAAGAAAAGTGCAATTATGTTTGTGTGTGTGTACCAGCTCCTTGTGAGCGGGCTCCCTTGATGAGTGTAAGTGGTACCATGAGGAAGAGGGATGGATCAAAAACAAAAGGTGGCGGCGGTGGCGATGGTGGTGGCGCCGGCGCCGCTCTGCACTCCTCCATAGAGGCCAAACTACGAATTCGTCCCTCATCTTTAGCTTGCACGTAAGCAGTAGCAGTGGTACTGACAAAACTACATGCCCACAAGTGCAATAGCACCACCACAACCATTAACACCACCTTGTTCATTCTAAACAATGGATATATCCAAATCCACTTCACCTTCTTAATCGGGCACTCGAACATGCAAACTGATCCAATATATATTGGCATGGACGAAGACTACAGCCTATCTATAGCTGTATGTAGATAAACAAACTTTAGATATGGATAGGCACATGGTATGTATAATACATACTCCCATAAATGCTATTATTTCACTTATAATATTTAATCTCACATCTTATCTAATGAGGCGAGACTTTAAAGAACTAATAATGTTAAAGTCACTAATTTAAGTCACAAAAATAATCTTTTTGTAAAATTTAAAGAGAAAAGGTTTTATATAATTGATAACCTTCTTTCGACCCTCACAAAACGGGGAGTTTTATGCATTGAGACAATGCTTTACCTTCCTTCAAGAATTTTTTTAATACATGATAACGACATAATAAAAGAAAAAAAAGCTTTATTATTTATGAGTTTTTAAATGATGGAGAAAAGTATTTAAAACCAAAAAACAAACATATCTTGGGTCAACTATTATTTTAAACAACTAACAATTTGGAAGGGAGTGATTCCAGGTTCATGCTTGTTTGTAATGAAGAAAGATAGAATAAAGTGAACATAGCAACGCACAAGTTGAGCAAGTTGTTTGCGGGATTGGAAAGACACAGTCATGTCTGCACTATAACTAAGCCGGAAAGGCTGGTGTTGATCACATGCAAACTCAGTTTAGAATCCATCCAAATTAAGAAAGACCTCAACAGTTATAATTTTAAATCGGCAGGTTGATTGATGGTAGAGCAATTTGGATATTCAAACGAAATTAATATCTTTTTTGATCGTAAACTCAAAAAAGATACGAGTCTAATTTAGAATTTAATTTTTTTTTCAAAATTTCAATCTAATTTAAAATTTGGTAAATTCAAATTGAATATATTGATTTCAGATCGAGCGATTTCAGATCAAGTAGACTTGAATTATTTTTTCATTCTTGCTTAAATGCGATTTTGGTTGGTATTTCCCAATTGGAGATAAGGGCATAAGTTTTTTATACAATGCCTTAGAGATACTATGTATCGTGTAATTGCTTGATTTCTATGTAGAAATAGAGAGCTGAGAAGAAAAGATGAAATGAATGCTATATTTTGGTGTGTATATTTATGTATACAATAGGGGTATTTATATATGTTGGATGAGTCTAAATAAAGAAGAAATTCAACATGATAGTTACATATAGCTAAATAAAGAAGAAATTCAACATGATAGTTACGTATAGTTATGTATATGATTCTTGGATTAGATTAATGTTAAATTAATATTAATAGTTAACTTTTAAAGTGAGATGTGGACAGTGTCAAGGTGGATGTGACTTTGCGAAGATATCTGCAATTTGAGATTGTGATGAGATATGAACAAGGAGAACATGATGTCAAATAAGATCACAATCTATTTTGATATGTTTAGTCCATTTATGAAAGACATCATTATGAACAATTTGCATAATACTATGGTTGTCACAGTAGAGAAAAACTGCATATGAGAAAGATACTCCCATATCTTGAAGAAACCATCGTAAACAGAAGAGTTCAGAGGTAGTATCAACAAGAGTTCTATATTTGACTTCTATATTAGAGCGGGAGACAATTATTTGTTTCTTGTTGTGCCATGAAATGAGAGATGTCCCTAGTAAGAAACATTATCTAATAGTGGATTGGAGATTTGCTAGGCCCTTAGCATTAGAATAGGCTGATTGATCCATTAGGGAAGAGTAGCAAAAATGAAAGTCATGAAACAGGATACCTCTAACGTATCTCAATATACGAAGAACAATAGAGAAGTAAGTGGTACGAGGTGCGGACATGAATTGGTTTACTATGTGAACAGTATGAGTAATATCTAGATGAGAGACAGTAAGATAGATAAAATTGTCAACCAATAGCAATAAAGCATACCATCACTAAGTAGATTTTCATCAGTAGTAGAAAGATGATCATTGGAGTCAAGTGAAGTGTTCGTTATCTCAGTATTAATGATGTTAGTTTGAGAAATGAGGATGTAACATTCCCTTTTTGTTGGGTAGGAAGACCATCACCTTTTATCCCCCACTGTCATCATCTTGAACACCAATAAAAGAACTTCCACCACCCAATTTTGTAATTCAGTGTTTGCCTTCTATATTTCTCATACTGATATTTTTCAAGCAAAGTCTTCATTTGTCATTTCACATAATGACTCATTTTTTTACAAAGCTTTATATCACATTAGACCCAGCTAAATGCTTTTTTAATATGGTGATTTCTCTACCTTTCAAATGCTTATTTCATTACAAACAAATGGTATGGTTCTTCATTATGGAAACCATTCCAGCATGAGTCTAAGCCGGATGATTGAATTTTTTTGAAGTTGCTGAATTATCATCAGTACTTGAACTTTCTTCCATTTATCTATAAAAATAAATGAAGGTATATACCAAAATAACTTAATAACTTAATTTCAAAATAAAATTGTGTAAAGAAACATGAAGAAATAGATCAATAATAGTTTCTCCATAATTCATGTTTCTTTCTAAACCCAAACATTAAATATATACATTGATTACTACATTTTCATAACAATAACTCATTTTTTATTACATAATTCAAACATAAGATCACAACTATAAACTATTTTGTGTAAGTGTATAATTAAAAAATAAACTCAAAACTATAACCTATTTTTTATGATTATATAGTTCAATCATAAACTCACAAGTTACAACTATAACTTATTTTTTGTTAGTACATAATTCAACTATAAACTTACATCTATAATTCAATTTGTGTAATCACATAATTCAGCCATAAAATTACAAATATACCCCATTTTGTGTGATTATATAATTTAAATACAAACTCACAATTATAACCTATTTTAATTTGTATAATTATGAGATTCAATCATAAACTCTTAACTATGACTTATTTTTTATAAATATTGATTAGTTGATTAAATAATCTAATCAAAGACATAAGTTTACAATATAACTCAATTTTTATAATTACTAATTATATAACTTAACCATAAATTAAATAATCCATTTTGATGATTACAAATTTCAATTTATAATATATAACACAATTTGTAATAAGGACTAACCTTTCATTTAAATTTCAATGTATCACAATTTCAAATTTTAGACAAGAACAACCTTAAATTTATAATCCAATTTAAAATTCTAATTCTCAATCATCATCAAAAAGTCAGAAACAAAACCAATTCTAATTTACAAATGAACACTCCATTAATTTTTACGAATGACACAAATTCAAACTTCGATTTCACTATTCCCTAATCACAAATTCGAAATTCACAAATTCATAATTCAGGGGCCATACATGATACACCACATCCACAAGTCCACAATCCTATAACACAAGCAATCACACACACACGGTGCCATACACAGACACACACACACAAAAGCAAAATGCAACCTTGATTTAAGCTTACAAGTCACAACATTGCAATTTTACAACATGACATAACATAAGAGGGTGATGACTGGCAGCGGTTGGTGGCAACTAACGATGTTGTGAGTGACTGGATAGTGGCTATAGCGACTGACGATGACAACTAGAGACGATGGTGATGGTGAATAGCAACGATGGAGATGGTGAATGGAGAAGATGGCGATGGCGATGCCAACTAATAATGGAGCGATTGATGACTAGAGATTAGCAATGGCATCACTTGCAATGGTGCGACTAGCGAATGACAATGTCTGGGGCTGTCACTGACGCTGAGACTTTTGAAGTCTAAATGGTGGACTTGAGAGAGTCACGAGGGAGAAGAGGAGAGGAGAACTTTTGTTAAGGTTTAATTTTTTTAAAATATTTTAGTTTTCCAATTTTTTAAAATTTATGGTACTAACTAATATTTCACTAATATTTCAAATATCGGTTGGTAAAATATGCTAAAATTTTTGTACCATTTTTTGGTCGACACGGTACAAAATTCAAAACTTTGAGTGGATGCCATTTGGTGCTAAACAACTTCGTTTTGATGGGCCCAAAAATATGTTGATTATCATGTCTTCTTCCTTTTGATGCTTCAGCTAGGGTTTTTCTGAGTATAGTGATTTCTATTGGCGAAAGAGGGCATATGGAGCTACTGTTGGTGGTGTTCTTTGCATGGTTGTGATATACTTAAATAGAGGAACAATTTAGTACATAGCAAATTGTTTTTGAAGTATATCCAGGAACACAAAATGCAAAGAAAGAAGGCTGTAAGAGAAAAGTTAAATGGAAACCCCACAAATTTGACTCCTTCTTATAAAGGATAATCTGATACCATATAAAAATGGAGAGCATAGAAGAAATAATGAAATAAATTATGTATTTTTTTTTGTATAATTATGTATATAACAGGGTTATTTATATATGTTGGATGAGTCTAAATAAAGAAAGAAAATCAAATTGATAATTATATATATTATAGGGATGTCAACGGGCCGGGCCGGGCCCGGACCGGCGTCGGCCCGGCCCGGCTCGTTGAAATTTTGAGTCGGGCCATTTCGGCCCA
>JANZXP010000195.1:5382631-5405789 GCA_027576715.1 Erythroxylum flavicans | reverse complement strand
GCCGGCCCGCGGCCCGCCACCTCAGCCCGCAGGGCCCGCGGGCCATGAACACTTGGCCCATGCCCGACCCATGGGCCGGTCAAACCGGGCCAAAACCCGTTGACCGGCCCATGGGCCGGGCCGGGCGGGCCGGGCCGGGCCCATTTTGACATGCCTAATATATTATATACATGATTCTAGGATAAAATTAAAGCTAAATTAATATTAATAGTTGACTTCCGAAGATTCTAAAAATATGAGTTGAAGTTGTGGATGTGCCCAAGAATGGGATAATTTTTGAAGCAAGACCAAGTGTTCGATAGAATCCATGAGAGAATTGTGGCTGATCTCCTTGGGCTGAGTAGGGAAGGTGGTTGGTTTCATTGAAAACATGACTGTTGAAGCTGTTGATTGTTGCTCCATTCTAATCTCTATGCTTGTTGAAACAACGTAAAAAAACATTGTAGTACTGTAGCCCAAGAATGCTGGATCATAGGTCTTGCTAAGCTGAGGAAAACCATAGCCCAATAATTACATTAAAGGTGGGCATCACCCAGCCGAAAGAGCTTTCCAACTAGATATAGATTAGACAAATATTCTTCCCAGTCAAAGCATCACTTTCCACTTAGCTGGGTGACAGAGGAAGAAAGTGGACTAGACAGGAAATTTTGATAGGGATAATCATTATCACTATGGGAGCCAACATTTTCTCTAGTAAATTTAAACTAACAAAATCAATTTTTTTTAAAATAGCAACCTGTTATATTTAAAAATTTTAAATTGACACAATAATTTATAAATTATATTAATCACATATTTTATATTAAACAAGTCTTATATGATATATGCGATCGAAAGAGTATAAATAAGAGAATTTAAATATACGACTTTATGATCTCATACCTCCTACTTTACATATTTCTATTCCAGCGCAACATCATTTTATGTCTGATTACACAAAAACATGTAATCACTATGTTTTTAAGCATATCTGATTTTATATTTATTGGAAATCTTAAGGAATTATATTATTTTAATAAATATAATCAACCAATTTCAAACTTTAATAACAATTTATGTAGGGATATTATTAAATAATTTTTAAAATACATGTTACGATTCGAAAAAGGAGAAAAAGAATAATGTTGGAATAATAAGAAAAGAAAGGAAGCACTAAAGCAGTAGTTGATTGGAAGAGGGCCCATTCAATGCCCCCTGTTTTAAACTGATATTCCCAAAGCAGATCCTCTCTGTCTCTCTCTAAAAGAATCTGTTTGACTTTCTCTCTATGTTTTCCCCCTTTTCTCTGTAAACCCTAATCAAAAGCATTATTCTTTTTCCTGCCTGAGGCTGAGGACCAACAAGCTTAGAGAAGCTCTCAATTCAACACAACCATGGTATTCCCACTCTCTGCTTCTCTAACCCTAACGGTATTGGTCGTACTACCTTTGGTGTATGGGAACTCTGAAGGAGACGCTCTTTATACTCTGAGGAAGAGCTTGTCGGATCCGGATAACGTGCTTCAGAGCTGGGATCCCACCCTCGTTAACCCCTGTACTTGGTTCCATATCACCTGCAACCAAGACAATCGTGTTACTAGAGTGTAATCATTTCTCCTCTTACACCTCTTTTCTTTTTCTGGTTTATGTCTCCTTTTATTTGTATTTATATTCTTAGATCTGTTTTGCTCTGAAAGATGGTGTCTTGCTTGTACTTGTCGACTATTTCTAAAATTTCAGTAATTTGCCTTTTAACTTGGTATTTTTGCAATTTTTTTGGTATCAATTTTCCCCTCGAAATTTAAATTATTATTGTCTTTGCGTACTTTAAAGATCTTTCTTTCTTTGTGCGTTTTGATCATAACATACTTTTTGACCTTTATTGGCAAAAATTAGCTTCGTTTTTGTGGTTAGCCTTCTTTTATCAGGGCGAGGAGCTAGTTCATCAAGGGATTAGGCTTAGAGGATCTTTTTCAATCTCTTTATGTTTTGATTATGTGAGTATTTGATGAAAATTGTATCCCGTTAAATGATTTCTGTTGTTTTGTTGTTGTGATGCTAGGCTTCTTGCGAAATTGCTCTACTTTAATGCTTAGTGCACTTATTATTGTTCATTTTTGAGTTGATGTTGCAAGATTACTATTTGGCTGTTGGAGTTCAACGGCTATTAAAGCATATCAAGAGCTCCAGAATTAAACATAAGCAGATACACATCAATTAATTGATCTCTATGAAAGAAAAGAAATGTGATTTGGTTCTTATTGCAACTTCTCAATAATAACAGTTAAAATAAAAATAAAAATCAACCCAGCGTAACTAGAGATGAAGTCTACCAAGACTAAATGGATGTGCGATTTATGAGATCAATTATGTACTTGTTGTACACTTGGAACTTCTTGAAGAAACATAAAGGATAGTCCAGTAAACACTTTCAAGACCTGGGACTAATATCCATTCACTAGTATGGACATGAACTGCAAAATGGACCTTATTACATAGGTCTAAATAGCTCACCACCCATACCGGATAAAGTTGCATTGTGCATATTTGATTGGTATTGCATATCCAGGAATGCTCTTAGATTTTACTCTTAGATTATCCTTTCTTGTCATTCTGCTTGCATATCCATGAATGTTCTTAGATAGATTTTACCCTTGTGAAAGATGGTCGTTTGCGTGAATTTGGTTAATAAAATCTGAATTAACACACCTTTTCCTTCTCCTCCTCCTCTCTATCTCTCCTTGTCCCTGTATAATTACTGTTTGATTGGTATTTCAGCCTTAGGATATTTGGTGTCTTGACCAATACTTTTGCTTTATGATTTAAACCAAATTAGCTTCAGTTTTGCTGTAATTTTCATTTTTATGCGCCTTGAGCTATGTGTTTTATTGTATTATTCAGCATAGTGTAGTGTTTATATCCATTGATTTGGTTTTCTATTATTTTTTTGACTTGATTCTTTTACAGGGACTTGGGGAATTCAAACTTATTTGGACATCTAGTGCCTGAACTTGGAAATTTAGAGCATTTGCAATATCTGTAAGTTTCTCTCCTTATTTTCAACTTAGTAGTATGTGCAAATTATTGGATAGTTTATTTTGGTTTGCAATTTATAGGAATCTGTAGGGTAGTGATCTTGTAGCTGAATGTGAATTGGTTGCAAAGGTCACTCGCCTGATGTTCAAGTGTTTCATTTTCACTGGAAAAATCATTTACTGCATTCTTATAGTAGTATGTTTTCTGCCCCTCATTTGTGGCCCTCTTGATTTAGGGAACTTTATAAAAACAACATTCAAGGGACTATACCCAGTGAGCTTGGAAAATTGAAGAGCCTCATCAGCTTGGATTTGTACAACAACAACATTACAGGGAGCATTCCTTCTTCACTTGGGAAATTGAAGTCTCTTGTCTTCTTGTGAGTCCAAGTAACCCTAAAATATCTCTAGCATATTATCTTTGAAAAAATGTTTCTGTCTCAGAAATAGCATATTTCTCAAGTATACAGTAATTTCCACTGAAAAGACTGATTGAGAGAGCTTATACCAAGTTCTCACCAGTGAATCCGTTGGGGAATGGTTAATAGATTGTTGACTTCTAACTTGTGTGTTTGTGTCTAAGTGTGCTTGTGCACTTGCTTTAATAATTAGAATAGCTTATAAGCTCTAGCTTTCTTTTTTGTCCCCCTCACAATCTTTATTACTTGACAGACGCCTAAATGACAACCAATTGACTGGTGCAATTCCTAGGGATCTTGTTGGTATTTCAAGTCTCAAAGTTATGTAAGTGTTCTCTCTTGAATTGTTGTATTTTACATTTTTGGTTATTTGGTTGTTGCAAATGTCTGGAATTGGGAAGTAAAGATTATATTTGACTAACTTGCCTTTTTCTTCAGGGATGTGTCAAACAATGATTTGTGTGGGACGATACCTACCAATGGACCTTTTGAGCACGTACCTCTGAACAAGTAGGTTTTCTGTTATTTTCATCATCCATTTGCTAGTATATTAGTTTGTTATTTTGCTGGTTCTTTTTTATTGTAATTTTTTTTTGGTTAATGGGATCGTCTCTTTTTGTCTTCAAAATCTCATGTTTTGTTTGTGGCCTTCTTAAGGTGTTTAGTGCATAGAGTTATGGTGTTGCTGCGCTATCTCCTTTACATATTTCTAGTGATTGCCATACTGACAGAGTTCTATATGAAAATTGTTACTCACTTGTCTATTTTCTTGAGAATCCATAATAGCTTCGACATGGAAAAGTTGAATACTTTTTATGTTATTCTGGTTATTTAGCACTTTCTGGATTTGTACATTCATTGGTAACGTTGCTGTAGGTTTTATATTGAATTTTGATCTTTCTAAAGCAAATTGTAGTTTTCTTGCTTGTAATATAAAACAAAAGCAAAAATGTCCTCATAACTTACCAACTAGAGAAGAAAACTAACCATAAGCATCACTTCATATCACCATCGTGTGATGGTATTAAAATCCGTGCTCTTGGGCAAGATGAAGTTACTTTAGAACTGTATTCAAGTGCTTGTGATGATTGAAGATGGCTGATATGCAGGATCACATAGCTCCTATAAGCCTGGTGACCCCATCGGTCGGTGGCGGATCACTGATGATCTTTATGTTTGGATTTATTTGTACTAGACATCAGTGCTTGTCTCCAATCCTTAACAGATTCTGTGGGCCAGGAAATAATCCTGATGTAATGTGTATTCGGTAGAGATATTGATATAAAATTTGTGGGGTATATGCAAATTAACTGGTAGTAGGGGGGAGTTGATGATTGAGGACTCATATGTTGAATTTCAGACTTCCGCTCTCACTTTCTCATCTTTAGATCATTGATGGCTTTCATATGGTGATTTCTAATAGTCAGAGAGACCTCCAGTTTATGTTCTCTTTCTTGTCAGCAGTGCTTGTCTCCAATCCTTAACAGATTCTGTGGGTTAGGAAATAATCCTGATGTAATGTGTATTCGGTAGAGATATTAATATAAAATTTGTGGGGTATATGTAAATTAACTGGTAGTAGGGGGAGTTGATGATCGAAGAGTCATTTGTTGAATTTCAGACTCCCACCCTTACTTTCTCAGGGCTTTAATATGTTGATTTCTAATATTCGGAGAGACCTCCCGTTTATGTTCTTTCTTGTCGACTTAGAAATGTAATGTTTTTGGTTTGTTGAAATGCAGCTTTGAGAATAATCCTCGGCTAGAAGGTCCTGAATTGATGGGACTTGCAAGTTATGATACAAATTGCTCCTGAACAAGAGATCAAGCCGCAAAATTGTCAATTCATCATCGACATAAAAAAACATGGAAGTGTATTAGTCACTTTGTATTGGGATTGGCGAAAATGCAGTCCCATATATAAGAAGTATCTGTATATTTTATGATACTGCTCAACAATCTAGCATTTGTAACTGTATCTGCATGATCTTACTCCTGAGAGATCTTCCAAAACCCGATTCTGTATTCGTATAAATGTAGTGAAGGGCTTACATATGTGCATGAACTTGCTGCTTTCATCAATTATGCTCAGTCAACTATCTGCATCATCTATGATCATAGTTACCGCAATTACCATTAGTCTCTCTTGTGCCAGCATACTCACAACGTCATTTATTTGATCCATCTTCAAGAGAATATGTCGAATGGCTACAGTATATACTTTACTAATCACTCTACTCCTTGTGAAGAAGCATAGCTTTGTGGTTTGGTGTAATTAAATACAACCTTCTTCGAGTCCATACCACTAATACATGTCCACGACAGGGTATCCCATATTCCCTCCCAAATGTTGGGGCTTCAGTTTACGTCTTGGTTCGGTACAGAGTACCACGTCAGGGACCGTTGGTTTGGCCAGACCAAGTCTAGTTGAATGACAATGTCTGTACGCCTTGATTATTTCAAGGATGCAGACAGATGCAGTGTGACAATACATTATTTAAATGAAACATGCTTCACGTCTCTGTTAAAATTCCCTTCTTTGATGGACGAGTGGACGACACAGGAAAAATGAAAAAGACATGTGAACTAGTAAATAGACTACTCAACAAATATCAAACAGACTATCTTCTTGAAGAAAGAATTAAATGCAACATATTCCTATATATGTACAGATTCCCAAATTATATGCGAGTACTATAAGCATTGTGAAAAAGAAAGGAATGATGGTACTTCTTGTTGCTTTCATTTGATGAAATTGTGCGTGAAGAAGACTACGAAAAACAAGCAGCTCTTTCACTGATACGGCTAAATGATTGAATTACTTAAAACACTACTTCTTTGGTGAAACTATATATATATAATATTGCATTATAAAATAAAAGCAAGATGATGAAGTGTATATCATATTCTTGAAATACTTTATATTAAATAGCTCAGACGATCTTGAAAGTGATTAAGATTATATTTTTCTCCTTGAGGTGTACCGTATATACATGATTGAGTCATTGATTGTGATACAATAAATTTAGAAATTAATAAAAGAGATTAATATTCTATAAAGAGACAATTCATGCCAATATAGTAATTTGATGCTCGGCAGCAGACATAATTTAAATAAAGGACAAAATTTAGTACACAAGGTTCCTCGTTTTATGAAAATTAGAAGAGGAGTATCAATCGTAGACTTCTTTTTATATTTTTGTAAAAGGGTTATTTCTATGATTCGAACACGTGAAAGTGATCTTATCAGTCGGTGCAAGTACTTAGTTAAAGGTAGGACCAGGACCATCCCCGGAGGCAATAATGTAATAACTATTGCCAGCTTCTGCTTAACCTGTAGATAATACTTTTAGCATCTCTGCTCTGCTAGACATATGTCCTTCCAACTTGCTTCCATTATTATCATATTCAGTGCTTTTTCTCATTTGTGTTCATCAATGGGCCACTATTTAGCTGGTGGCCAATATCAGGAATTATGTGCCACGAAAGAAAGGGACACATTATAATTTCTTCCTTAGAAAAGAAACGTTCACATGGCAATTCATGCCCAAACAATGATGCTTTTCTTACGATTCAACAAAGAATATAAAGTAAACGATAAATGTTATTAAAAAACATTAAAAGTTGGTACCAATTCTAGAATCTCTTCGCAGGGACAAGCACGGAATGGTGTACCGCAGAGCCAGGCGATAGCATTATTTGTCTTAGTTTGTGAATTCTCTTGTAAGTAAAAAAAAAAACGTTAAAAGTTCAAAATAAGATAAACCGTGTATACTTTTTTACGAGCATCTCTAAAAGAAGACTGTGTATTATTGAACCTTTCTAAACCTCACGTATCACATAACTTTTAATGATAATTGTTGTTGCTATTGTATTATTATTTTTGATATAAAAGGGTAACTGTAAAAGGTGAAATTTACAACGCTATATAAATACATAATAACATCAATAGTTATTATCTTTTGTTAGTGCTAACTAATGGTCAATATTAATGATATTGACAGTCTATAGTCATTAAAATTGTGATACACATTTAAATGGATAGTACATTATGATAAAGAAAGTAGTTAAGGGTAAATATTAATTTCAACACTTACAAAAGAATAAAGACAACTGTCTTAATTAAGATAATCCATAGATGTCATGTGACTGAATTTATCACACTTTTCTGATATGTTGAGGAGGTAAAGAAAAAGAACTCAAGTAAAACATAGGTAACGAGAAAAGTACTTATAACGTGGAAGGTGAAGTGGTATTTGTAACATACAATATTTATTTCAATGCTTGTAAAAGGGGTTAAATTGAAGATAGGAATGATAATAGGCTGGGTCAAATCCTGCTGTTTCAGGCCAGCCTGAATTATTATTTTTAAAATGACAAAATAATTTCGTTTTGTCATTACCTGTCGGGCCTTGGGCCTCGAGCCAAACCTGGTCTGACTCGTTGAATTTGAACTGAGCCCGGTTTGGATCATTTTGTTGTTCCTAATTGAAGGTTGTAGAATAATAATATGAGTCGATGGATGTTCTTTAAAAAGAATGTATAGAAAGACAGTTGTAAGCTACTGTTAGAAGGGGTGAAAATAATCAAATATCTTCTATTGCTTGACAACGTGTGACTAATATTTATACTTACACTATGTCCAAAATAACTAGCAATTAGTTAGCTAATTATTGTAACACGTAAATAGACCTTAGTTATATATCTGGGATCGAACGTAAAAGGACAATAAATGAAGAAATGTAGAAAATACTTGATTTCTATTCCATAACTTCAAACAAGTTTTTTGAAGCCGAAATGAGCGCAAATCCATCGCTGCCTTCACAGGAACTGTTCACATGGACACGGTAAAGCCTTTCTACATTTTTTTCAAAACGTAAGCTCTCTTAACAGGTCAAAGAATCCTTATGCTTACTAATGATATGAGCAACTGTAGGAGACCTTAACCTTTATATATAGCATCCATATTAGGCTTCTCCATCATGGGCCCGATATGAGTTCAGTCCATATTGATTAGGATCTATTTTCCACCCAGACTTCGACCCATTGACTTAGATCATTTATTGAGCCACTTTATTATCTTTATCCAGATCAAATTACATAAATTAACCGATAAGTTATTAAAAAAATGCAATTAAATGTTGCCCAACTTTATGGGAAAAATAAAAAATATCCAACATTCTCCCTTTTTGACAATACTTAAGTGCGGTATTGAATCAAGTTTAAAACAGTGTAAAAATTCAGTCAAGCTATACTACTGTATTAGTTGACTAAGTTTAAAAACAAAACATTTGATCCAAAGATAATGAAAGTACATCATTCTGTCTTGCAAGGCTTTTGATATCGATAAGTACCAAATACATGTGTCATGTGTGACACAGATTTAATACAGTCACGTATATCTAATACCTCACTAACATGAATGGAAAAATAAAGTGTTACAAACCAAAATGATACCTGTATGACCTAAATTATATCATCTTCGTTTGTAGGTCTCGATTTCTCCCACTTTATGCTAAATTACATTACAAAAATCCTGTTTTCTCTCATCGAATGCTAAACTGCATTAGAGAAAACCTGTTTTCTCTCTACGGATCCTAAACTCCATTAGAGAAAACTTTTATGTTCTCCAAATGAATTCTAAACTGCATTAGAGAACCTTTATGCGATTAAAACTTATATCCCCTTATGTCATGTCAAATTTTATAGATATCCGTATAAAATTGTATGTGTCTAAATGACATAGGCTCAAGATCAATTTGTATATATGCCAAATGACATTTAAATGCTTAAGATTGATGCAAATCTTAAGACTTTCACACGTATTATGACAATGTACAATAACACGTATTATTGAGGATAAATGATGATCATCTTTGTTGATGAGCTACTATACTGTCATAATACATCAAATGTATAAATGTACAAATGTACATGGAACAAACATAATGACCCTAACTAATAGTATCTAAGGACTTCAACACACTCATACTGTATACTTGTCTCTCAATCATAAGTGGGCGAAGCCCTTTAGTTAACGGATCAACTAACATTTTCTCAGTCCTTAAATGCTCCAAACCTTAACCTTTTCATATCAACTCTTTTATGGTCAAATAATTGACCTCCAAATGCTAAGACCCTGTGATACACTTTTTTGTTACTAAACAACACAACAACAAGATTATCACAGTACAACCGAATGGGTCTAGCCATTAAATCAACTTTAGACAACTCATAAATCAAGTTTATGAGTTAAAGCGCCTGTGAAGTAGCCTCACAGCCTGTACTCTGCATGTATGGTCGAAGAAATCACCCGTGTCTACTTGACACTCTTCCACGATATTGTAGCATCTGCAAACATAAAAAAGTAACCTTAAGTGGATTTTCGATCATCTGGACATATAGGTAAAATTTGAATCTGAATTTCCTACGAGGTTTAGATTGCTGGCTTTTTTATATGCAACATATAATCCTTAGTTCCCTTTAAGTATCTCAACATTCGCTTGACTGCATTCCAATGGTATATATCTGGGTTAATTATGACCAAAAAGTCTAACAACAAATGCAATGTCCCGTCTAGTACTTACTCGAGCATGCTTTAGGCTATCAACCGTACCAGCTTTAGGAATATTTCTCATAACCTCTCTATTTACTTTATTCTTTGACACTATAGCAAAGATAATCTCTCACTATGAAAGATAGATGTTACGTTAGGTTTACAGTCAACCGTATTAAAACTTAGTAAAACTTACTCAATATATGCCCTCTATGAGAGATCTGATGAGTGTTGATATCTATCCCAGTAAATCTGCATGCCTAAGACAAAAGATTCTTCATTAAGGTCCTTTATATTGAAATAATTGGCCAAAAGTTGCTTAACCTCATACAATATAGTCAAGTTATTTAATGTGAGCAATATATTGTTTACATGCAATAATAGGAAGATAACTTTGCTCCCCCTGACCTTGTGATACAAGCATCTTTTTTAACTTTATTTTCCACGAAGCTAAAAGAAGTCACAAACTCATCAAATGTAAGTATCACTTTTGGGAGTTTTGATGTAAAACATATATTAATCTGCTTAACCTGCAAACTATGTCAATTCCATCTAGATCCTGAAATCCTTCAGGTGTTCCATATTGATCTCTTCATAAAGATCTTTATTCAGGAAAGCGATTTTGACAACCATTTGATATAATTCTATACCATCATGAGCTACAATTGCTATAATCACTCAAAATGTATCCTACGAGGATATAGGAGAAAAGGTAACATTAAAGTCAACCTTTCTTCTTGAGTGAACCATCAGGCAACTGAGCAAGCCCATAAACCATTGAACTTTATCCTGAAATCCTTTAGGTCTTAAAAATTCATTTACATCTGTCGAGTTTGCAATTCTGCTACAAATCAATTCACTCCCAAACATTACTATGCTTCATGGATTGCATCTTATCCTTCATTGCATCCTACCACAAATTCGCATTGAGTCCAGAAAATTTTTTGTAAAAGTAACTGGATTCATAACATGTTTAATATCATAGTATTATTAACCTAATAGACTACGTAATCAGATGGGATAGCATGTTGTCTCACTCTAGCGGATCTATACAACTGCATTGGATCTTGTACCCCCAATAACCTTTATGTGTACATGTATGAGTTCCTGTTTCTATACAGGCACGGTACAAAGACCTAGATCTACCAGATCTAACTGTATGAGTAGCGGGTGCATAACAACTGTAGTATCTACCCTACTATCATTTGAAATGTCAAAGGACCCATCATCATCATAGACATAGTATTCCAGAAACTTAACTAGTTGTGATTCCCTTATTCCAGTTTCTCTTCCTTTTGCGGTAAAATCTGTAGCCTTTAGAGTGGTCGAGATATCCAACTAAATAGCAATGATCATAACGAGTGTGCAATTGTGTTTATAAGGATTATACCACCTCAGTAGGGCATCCCCATACACAAATATGTGCAAGGTTAGGTTTCCACACTTCTAGATAATCAGGTAGATTATTCTTGTTCTGCATTGACTTCTTCATGTGCTTTTGGGTGATATTATGCCTTTCGGCAACACACCATTTTGCTTAGGACTACCTGACATAGTGAACTTAGTCACTATTCTAACCGATTCCATATATCTGGAAAACAGACCTTTTCAAGTCCTAAAATACCGTGCTTGCCATGATATTCTCCTCTACGATTAGATTTGATTATCTTGATAAATTTTCCCAATTGTTTCTTAACTTTCAATCTTTAAGTAAGAACACATAACTGTAATGAGAATAATCATCAACAAATGTTATAATACATTTGGAATTGTACAATGCAACTATGTTAAGTCTTCTGATATCAGTATGTATTAGACCCAATAAGTTAAAAGCACAAGTTGACCTCTTATCCTTATTCCAGTCAACTTACATTTGCAACAGTCAGCACATGTTCCCAGATCATCATAATCTAAAATAAAAAGAATACTTTCCTTAATCAATCTCTCAACCTTAACTCTGGAAATGTGGCTTAAACTTTTATGCCACACCATGTATGACTTATCATTTATCAGGGTTCTTTTTTCATGACTTGTCCAGCAAGATACGAGGAGGCATATATCTAATTCGGAGTAAGATACATTCTATACAAACCATATGACAAGAAAGTTGCATAATTATTTTTTGCATTAAACAAAAATTGTACAACAGAAGCATTAAATACAAAATGTTAACTTTCTATGTCCAAAATTGATATAAAGATCACATATAAAATTTATCGTGTAAAACTAAAATGAACCTTGCAGCAAGGTTCAGTACATACATCCTCCTAGATATTACTTCCACTTTTTCGTTGCTGTCAACCATCAGTTTCTCCTTCCTTTTATTTGGCTCTATCCTGGATATGAACTCCTGCATCGTGGAAGCACCTTGATCATATGTTTTACTATCTAGTCACCAAGAACTTAATGCGACAATTGCAAATTAGATTCATAAATTGATAAGCCAAAGAGTTATCTGATGGTCTCGGTCTTTCTTTCCACACCTTATACTGCTGGTTTCTTTATGTTCCCAGGACCTTTACTAGCATTAGATTGACCAGCATCAGCATGTGGAGAAGATTAGACTTTCTACCTTTGAACTTAACGGGCTTTATCTTTGTCTTCCCTTTAGTTGCTCCGAGGCCTGTAGAAGTAGCAAGCTTGAGTTTCTTTTCCTCAACAACTCAATGGACAATCAAAGTATTAAAGTCCCATTCCTCATCCAGCGAATAATATGTCATCACCAGATTATTAAACTCTTGAAGGAGTGTATTCAAAGTCTGGTGAACTATGAAGACATCAAGAAGAGACATATTTAGCATCTTCAGTATACTGTGAAGATGGATCATCCTTGATATGTAGTCCATCACTCCCATTTCTCCTGTATACCTTATGGAAAACAATTCTTTCATCAAGGTACTTATCTCAACGTTAGGTGAGATTGTGTACCTTTGGGAGATATTACTAAGAAACTCCTTCATTATGCCTATAACTGGAATTCCACTAAGCAGATGGTTAGGTATGGATCTTTTAATAGTCATGCAACATAATCTGTTAGACCGATCCCAAGCTCATAAGCTGCTTTATGAGTTCTCAAGCTCATGGATGTAGGTGGAGATGGTCTATCCGTTTGTATGACCATATCAATTTCAGCTATCTCCATAGCATTCAATATATCCTCTATCCATTTCTTAGTATTGAAACCGATCAGGGTTTTAATGGTGACACTAATATTGTTGACCGAAAAGGTGACTACAAAATGACAATGTTTATATTAGCACAAATGCAAGACAACAGTGGTACTCAAAGCCATTAAATATTATCTATACTGAGAATCCGATCACACATATTATGAAACACCTTTGAGCTGAATATATAATATATACAATTAGACCTCCACAAAAAAGCGATCAGAGTATAAACCATCAACTCTTATGACACTACCATCTTTGGGCGAATAGATCACTTGAGCAATAACTTTCCTCCATCTAATGCCTTTATGCATATCTCAAAATTTTATATAAGGCCAACACCTTTGGGCAAAATAACCAAATATAAAATCAGAGACATCCCTAATATGTAAGCAAAACAATTCAAAATACTGATTTAAAAGGCCACTTTGGTCCACAAACACAAGGGATACATCTTTATGTTATCCTCACATTCTTTATGGGCATATGGTATGTGACAATGTAATATCAATAAATGAAAACAAACTGAATGCACAGTCTCATTATCACACACTAGTGTTGAAGACATTCTCTGAAAAAAAATTTTGAGACTTTCGTAAAGAAAAAATCTCATTAGAGCGACTATCGTGCGTCGCCAGACACTAAACCGATCGTCCAAGACACGAGAACCTCATGTATCTCCCTTATGACAAGTTCGTTGTATGAAAACTCACTCAAAAATGGCTTTCGAATGTCTTAATTCCTTTCCGAGTGACTATCATGCAATCCCGAGCACTTCCATGAGATCCGAGATATGAAAACTTGAAGTATCTCCCTCATGTGATATCTGAAGTATGAAAATTCAGTCGAAATCGGCGTCAGAACGCCTTAATTCCTTTTATGAAGTTAAACTTTAATTTATTACTGATGTAATAAATTTAGAAAATGGAAATTTTCACTTTACAAATTTCCCAGACCTGAAAACTGACCCAAAATACCCCGGAACACCCTTATAGGGAATTTGAAATTTTTGGTTTTTTTAATTTCCTTACGACTGACGTCACAGAGATGTTAATCTCGTGTCTGCGCGAGGTGCGGGTGCAAAACACACGCTTGCGTCAGACGTGCAAGGGATGAGTTTGGCGTGTATCGCGCACGTACCGTGACACACAGACACACCCACCGATGTTGACTCGTGCTTGACACGCGTTGCCACATGCACCAGTCACGGCCACCTTTACCCTATTATTGTGCAGTGCCGGTACACACGCCTAACGGTGATTCGCCCTGTCACCGAGAAATGACAATTTTTAATGCAATTTGGGTTCGTTTTTTGCCCTCCTAGGTTTTTCAAAGGCTAAAGACATGTATACTACTTTTATGCAACAATAAGCAAGAAAAAATCGAAAAACAAAAGTTAACTCTCCAAGAACTTTATGAAAAAAAACTGAAAAATTTTCGTTTTTAACCATCCGATCACGTAACTGCTCTGATACCAAGTGTAACATGTAACAAGACCTTAGTTACGTATTCCAAATCGAACATGAAAAGACAATAAACAAAGAAATGCAGAAAATACCTAATTTCGGTTCCATAACTTTAAACGAGCTTTTCGAAGCTAAAACGAGCGCTAATCTATTGCCGCCTTTACGGGAACTGTTCACCAAGATGCGATAAAGCCCTTCTACAGTTTTCTAAAAACATAAGCTCTCTTAACGAGTCAGAGAATCCTGATGCTTACGAATGATATAAGTAACTATATGACACCTTAATCTTTATATATAGCATCCATATCGGGCTTTCCTATCACCGGTCTAATATAGGTAGGGTCCACACTAATTGAAATTCATTTTCCATCCGAACTTCGACCCTTTGACTTAGATCATTTATTAGGTCATTTTATTATTTTTATCTGAATCAAATTATGTAACTTAACCGATAAGTTATTGAAAAATAAAAAAATACAATTAAATGTTGTCCAACTTTATAAGAAAAGTAAAAAATATCCAACAATTATTGCTTATTCTATCTATAGCAGAGGCTTCATGCTGATGTTAATTTCCACGGGAGTCAAGATAATTCATTGAAAAGCTTGTACCTTTGTTCCAAGAATCTCGATTTTTAATACCTTACAACCAAAAAGAGACTTTCTTATCTCTTTACAGCAAATCACCATCTTAGACGGACCACCAAATGCTATAATTCCATGATAATATATTTGGGAATATTACTTCAACCTCCAACAAGACTTACGAAGAGAAATTGGTCAACTTCAAATTTTGCTAAAGTCGAATAATACTAAGTTTCAAAACCCATAGAATAACAACTTTCAAATAATGCCCAACTTTCCTTTAATGCTTCGATCGCCTAATTAATTGGGTTCATCTGATGGGTTACTTCAATTGCCTAGTTGGATTCACTTTATCGTCAAGCTTTAACGGGTTTTATTGGTGTTGTTTTCATGAACCTTAGTTTTATGGTTAATTTTATATTTTCATAAAAGATCACAAAAATGCCTAATGTTTTTCTATTTGTTTTGACTTTTGAGTAATAAATAAAAAATTCAACCAATTCGATCAGTTCAATAGTAAAATTTTTGAATTATTCAATTTTTCGGTTTAGTTTTTAACTTTCTGATTTAATTTAATTTAATAATTCTTGTTATAAAAAATTAATCAGTTCATTAATAGGTCATTTTTCTGTAATTTAATAAGTTATTATAAACTAAAATAAATAAATTAATTTTTATTTAATAATATTTTTAATTAAACTTCAAATTCTTCAATGAATAAGGATAATTTTTTAATCATACTTTAAATTCTTTAATTTTTTTAATCTTTAACTGACTTTATGACGGTCTAATATTAATTGAATTTTTTAAACCTTAAACTTCTTATCTTACTAGTTTATAAAAGTTGGAAGTTCAGGAATTTAACATGGAATAGATGTTGGAATTTCAAAATAAAATTTTTTCCAACAACTTTTTAGACCCTTTCTAACTATAAGATTACAGGTTAAAATCATGGAAAGAGTCTATTTATAAAATATAAAGAGAAAACTGTATATATCATGACCCTTCTTGAACTTTTACAAAACGGGAGCCTTGTGAATTAGATATGTTGACCATCTTTTTAGAAAAAGAACTAAATACAATATGCATAATGCATATAGAATCCGAAATTATATGTCAGCGCAATCACAACGATCATTAAGAAAAAGAAAGGAAACAGCTTTTTCTTTCTTTTTCTTTTTTCATCGTCGAACGTAATAATTGAAGTAACATAAAAGTTAAAGGGGGACAAGTTTAGTTTTATATATTTTCCAAAAGTAAAATAATATTAAATAATTGAATTATTTAATACGATTTCATGCATGCATATGTATTGAGAGAAGATTAGCGCTTATATGATTACATTATAAAATAAAAGCCAGATGATAAAATGTAAAATATATATAATTTTGAAATATTTTAAATTAAATAGTTTAGAGGATCTTGAAAATTATTTAAAATTATAAATTTTCACCTTGAGGTATACCATCACATATGAGCGTATATACGATTTAGTGATTAATTAGAAATTATGGGGTTACATCAAAGATCATCGTCATTCTTAATACTCAAGTAAAATTTCACTGAAGCGTGAAATTTAAAAAAGTTTAATAATATGTAAATTTATCTTTATTTAATAAAAAGAATGTTTCTTATAAACTGAATTATATCAAAGACCTTCCCTGTATACTTAATAATAGCTCTCCCACGTGTGATCAGAGGGGAGAATAATTGAATCTAACAATATTATAAACGCTGAAGATTTTCAGACTAAACTTTTTACATTTTGAAATATTAAATTTATGGAAAATAATTAGAATGATAAACGTGTAAGTTATTTTTAATATGTGATAATTTGTTATAACGGACCCATTTACTGTACCATATATTAATGTCATAAATCTTCAAAATGAATGAAATTTAATAAAATATGATAAAAATATAGTAAATAGTATAAAAGATATGAGCTTATTTGAGAGACCTTACGTAGCAGCTAAACCACCCATTGGAGGCAATGTGCATATAGATTCGTAACAAGCAACAACTAACAACTATTGTCAGCCTCGGAACGTACCCTTAACCTGTGTTTTTTTGGGGGTATTACTATTCATACTTTTACCATCTGTGCTAGACTTATAATATGTACTTGCCTAACACTTTTTACATACAACTCGCGTATTCTTTGCTCCTCATTTCATTTGTGTTGATGTATGTGCCACTATTTAGCTGGTGGGCACATGACCCTAAATTACATTCCAAGATCAGTATTATATTATATACCCATGAAAGAAAGGAAAAGAAAACTTTAGATATGGACAACCATCAGATGGCAACTTATGCCAAACGTGGTTAGTAGGAGTAGTTCAGTATTCTCATCTCTTAATCAGAAGTCTGAAGATCGAGTTTTGAGAATAGAAAAATTTATTTAACCAATATTTTGTTCCTTACGGGCTGACTCGGTATGAGCGAGAATTAGTCTAAGCGTGGATAACTTAAAGATACTTTTCTATAATTAGGACCCTCTTAGAAAACCTCGTGGACTAAAAAAAAAGAATATAAAGCAAATGGGCAATTGTTATTAAATAGAAATTCATAAAAAGTTGAAAAGAAAGAAGTTAATATTCTTTTTGATAAATAAGGCTAAGTAAAAGGTCTACATTTATTATTTATAATAAAATAGCAAACAAGACAAAATTAAACGATCTTCTATATCAATAATCATTACTAACAAAGTTCTAAATGATGAAATTTATAATGCAGTATATAACTATATAATAACATCAAAAGTTACTATTACTATTAATGTCAATTGCAGTCCTTAGTCGTCGGGATGCACAATAAAATTTAATACTTTTTGAAAATGAAACCGAAAGTTAAACTAGTAAGATAAAATATTTAATATTTAAAAGATTCGATCAATATTTGACAATTATAAAATCGACTAAAGATTAAATAAAATTAAAAAATTGAAAAATATTATTCTTACTTATCGAATAATTTAAACATTAATTTTAAAAAAAATTATTAAATAAAAATTAATTGATTTATTTTAGTTTATAAGAATTTATTAATTTACAAAAATTGACCAGTTAATTAATAAACTGATCAGTTTTTAACAACAAAAGTTATTAAAGTAAATTAAATGAAAAATTCGAAAATTGAATAAAAAATTTAAACGAATTAAAATTTTTATAATTAAATCAATCGAATTGATAAAACCAGTTAAAATTTTTAATTATTTACCAGTATCAACAAAACACCAAGCTAACAATAATCACTAAGCTAACAGCAACGGCTAATCACTAACAGTAACGGCTAATCAATCAAACCAATTTTAATATATACGTGTTATCCATCGTCTGCTAGTGCACTATTTTTTCATAGGAAGCTTCAGAGCTCAGCATATAGTTTGACTTCATCTCTATGTCTCTTGTTAGGAGTCCCGCTCCGGCCATCACCTCATGGGTCATTTGTTGCTTGTGTTTGATCCAATTTTCTGTGGCGTCTAAGGTCAGACACTACAAATGGGAAGTAGAGTACATGTTCTGGTCTCCAGATTGCGTAGAAAATGTGGTGATAGGTATCAACGGCCAGTTTCCGGGACCGACCATAAGGGCTAGAGCTGGAGATACCATTCATGTTGAGCTCACTAGCAAGCTCAACACAGAAGGAGTTGTGATCCACTGGCATGGGATCAGACAGGTTTGATTACGAACTCATCCCATAACCTGCATAATTGCATCTTCTGAGTGTTGAGATTTCTTTTTGCAGCTTGGAACACCATGGGCGGACGGTACAGCTTCCATTTCACAGTGTGCTATAAACCCTGGAGAAACTTTTGTTTACAGGTTCAAAGTTGACAGGGTAAAGGCTCTTTCTTTTGTGTGTCTGGTTCGTTCGCTTTTTGATTATGTACGATACTGAATAGTAAGAATACAGGCAGGAACCTACTTTTATCATGGACACTACGGAATGCAAAGATCCGCAGGGCTTTACGGGTCTCTGATAGTGGAAGTTGGAGAAGGAGAGAAAGAGCCATTCCATTATGATGGAGAATTCAATCTGTTACTTAGCGATTGGTGGCATAAAAGTGTTCACGATCAAGAGCTTGGCCTTTCCTCCAAACCCTTTCGCTGGATAGGTGAACCACAGGTCAGTAACTGTTATCTATAATTAATTCCATTAAGTTAAGACAACATTATAGTCACTAGTTCTCCTTAAATCTTTCCTTTTACTCCTAAGTGGAATAATAAAGTCAAAGCATTCCGTGTATTATGTACTTACTTAGCATAATAGAATTTGGAGTTCAGATCTCTTATTTCTGTTTCTTGCTGACAGAACAAAATAAGTACATGGTCACGGGAACAAGTGATCTATTCCCAGAGTTTTGCTTTGTTTAAACTTCATTTTAGATATTGATTAACCCATTAATATTTTTCATAGACTAATCATATCAGCTTCACTAGATAATAAGAAAACGTTATGCAAAAGTATAAAGGCTAAACAACAAATCCTCGATTTAATACTAGGGAGAAGTCAACAAATTTACTCTTGAAGCATTTAAAGCTGAACCTGCACTTAATCTCATGATTTTAATACTGATTTTTACCATAAGTATAAACTACGATCTTCATTTCAATCCAACATGAGCGAGGAATCTAAGGATGACATCGCAGCGACCAGTCATCCAAAAAAGGCCAGCCATTAATCAATTGTTCACTGACAAAAGTAGTATATATATATATTACTTCTTTCTTCTTGTTCTAATCAACTTTTTTTTGGCTAAACTTTGAATTTTCAGAGCCTCCTTATCAATGGAAGAGGACAATACAATTGTTCATTAGCAGCTGCGTTCAGTAACTCCTCAACAAGGCAATGCAAATTAAGAGGAAATGAGCAATGTGCACCCCAAATTCTGCACGTACTCCCCAACAAAACTTACAGGCTACGAATTGCTAGTACCACTGCTCTTGCTTCTCTCAACTTGGCTATTTCTGTAAGTATATATATATACATTTTAGTACCATATCTATTGCCATTTGAGTTCGTATGGAAACATAGTGTTCATAGGCATGTGCTCTCTTTTTTTTTTTTCCCTATAAAGTTAGCTTCAGGGCATCGTCTGTAATAAGTAGTTGAAAGGTACACATACGAGCTAGAAACACTGGATTAAGATATACTAATATAGTACCTATCCATAATTGTATATTTATATACAAATTATGTTACATGTGATATGACCTTACACAAAAATATCCATATTCCTACCACCATCTCAGAGCTACTGTACATTTCCAATCGCTTGATTCGTCAAGTCATGTGCACTGAATAGAAAGTGTTCAAAGTAGCAGGTGACAGGACAAATACACATGCTATTGTATGAGATAGGAGGGGACATTGAGTGCAAGATAGGAGGGGACATATGTATATATGACGTCAGATCAAATCCTTTTAATTGCAAATCTCAGAGTTTTGGTAGATTCTCTCTAGCTGGAAAGTTGACCATGAATTGTGGAAAATTGAGGTCAAGTGGGAGACAGCTATATGCATTGATGGTCTAGTTTTTTCATATTTCAATCAAGAATTGCTCCATCCCTCTTTTTTTTATGCCAAAGAGGAATGATTCTCAATCATTCTTTCTTACTTTTATTGATGCCAAACTTAAAAAAAGACTATCACAAATTTAGATTTAGTGTCTCAATTAATCTATTTTAATCCTATTTTTTTAAAATGATATTATTTTATATCTATTTATATGTCATTTTGAAGCAAAAATAAGGTTAAAACAGATTGTTTAAGATAGAGAATTTGATGTCACAAATTTGATCAAAATTAATAATTAGTTGGATGATATTATTATAAAGATTAAGTATACAAAGATTATTTATAATTTAGCTATCATTTTTTCATATTTACTATTTTAATTTTTTAAATATAGTTTTGAAATTTTTAATTTTAGTACAATATTATTAAATAAATAAAAATAAAAAAATTAAATGATAATAATTATTAAAAAGTTAAAAGGGCTGATTCTGGAACAAGGTAGAGAACGGGGAATGAGCATGTGTTGTCATAATCCATCCTTAGTGGTCCAAATTGGTTTTATTCATTCCCTTCGAGCGTGCGCCTCTGATATTATGGGAATACACACACTCCACAACACCAAGTCTACACTGCAACTTTTGTTTATACAACTATTACATATTCGAATATTAGTTATTTTTATTATGCTATTGCGTATGGATTTGGATTTGGACCAGGCACACAGCATCTTCCATTCGAATACTATCATAGTTTCCTCACCTTCCCTTAGTTGTCCTTTGTACATATGATGCCAAAATAGCTATCACTTGTTTCCTTTCGATCTTCTATTGATATCACGTCCTGCGTCACTAATGCTCTTTGTTAGGAACGTGTCACTTAAAAAAGGCTTGAAGAATTGTTATTGCTTAATGTCGAAATATGTTGTTCTTTGCAGAATCACAAGATGATAGTGGTGGAAGCAGATGGAAACTATGTCCAACCGTTTATGGTGAACGACATGGACGTGTACTCTGGTGAGAGCTACTCAGTTCTGATTAGTACTGATCAAGATCCATCAGACAACTATTGGGTTTCAGTTGGCGTTCGAGGAAGAAAACCTGAGACTCCTCAGGCACTAACTATATTACGCTATTTACCAACTTCCGCTTCAAAAATCCCACCTTTGCCACCTCCGGTAACACCGCTATGGAACGATTATAACCACAGCAAATCCTTCTCCAAGAAGGTTCTTGGTTTAACAGGAGCAGTACCAAAACCTCCAGCACACTATGAACGTAGGATCATCCTTCTCAACACCCAAAACAAGATCGATGGTTACACTAAGTGGGCTATAAACAATGTTTCTCTTGTACTACCTACCACGCCTTACTTAGGCTCCATTAAATATGGCCTAAAGAGTGGTTTTGATCAGAAACCGTCGCCTGAAAACTTCCCGGACGATTACGACGTGATGAAACCATCCGTCAACCCCAACTCCACAACCGGAAACGGTGTTTACACTTTTGAGTTGAACACAACCGTGGATGTGATACTGCAGAATGCCAATGCATTGGCAGAGAATGTGAGTGAAATACATCCGTGGCACTTGCATGGACATGATTTCTGGGTGTTGGGATACGGAGAGGGGAGGTTTAGGAAGGAGGATGAGAAGAGGTTTAATTTGAAAGATCCACCATATAAGAACACTGGTGTGATATTTCCATATGGATGGACAGCTCTTAGGTTTGTGGCAAATAATCCAGGAGTGTGGGCATTTCACTGTCACATTGAGCCACATCTACATATGGGAATGGGTGTGGTGTTTGCAGAGGGTGTGCATCGTGTTGGGAGGATTCCAACTCAGGCACTTGGTTGTGGATTGACTGCTAAGAAGTTTATTAAACCACCCCACAAAAGTTAATGATCTTAGTTAGGAGTGAAGAGGTGCTGTAATTGGCTGAGTTGATTTTCATGTCTCTTTAGTTCATGTTCGTGGATTCTACTTCTAGGCCATGTAATCAAGTGCAGTTTTGAGCGTTTAGGGTTGTTGTCTAATATGGTTATTTAGCTAAGGAGTGCTTTAATTTATAAAAATAGTCTGGATTTGTCATCTTAACTTGAAGATGAGTGCAGCAGAATCACACTTTCCAGTTGAACGTATTGTTTAAGTCATTGAAATAACTTTATAACAAAACTCAGGTGTTGAAGATTAGTACATAGGACGAATGAATAGCTAATTTCCTGATTGGACGAGCTTATATAAGTAGAGTTTTTATGAGAAGAGCTTTTTTAAGAACTTAGTTGACTGTTTGACTGTCATTTAAAAAAGAGGTTTTTTTTAAAGAACTTCATTCAATAGACTGTTTGAAAACATAAAAAGTACTTTTAATTTTAACTATATTTTATTTTGTAATAAAAATTATTTATGCATATAAATATTATTTAAAAT